>JAUZNC010012318.1:5962-29952 GCA_034780395.1 Vannuccia rotundouncinata | reverse complement strand
CAACATAAACATTAGTAAATCCATGGTTAGACTTTTTGAAAAGCTTATTTTCTCCGCTATTTTAATCTATAAATGTTGATATGTTTATGTTTTAGTTACATTGTTTAAAATCAATATACAAATGGGCTATTTATGCCTAATATCATTTTCTAACAATATTTGATAAGATTATAAGATAAAAATATACCATTATATAAATTTAAGCAATTTAAAAGTAATATCTATGGAAAGTACGTTTCATTATCTTTATTTTGAACCCAAACATGACATAGAAAACTTAGTTATTTATAAAATATAAAATAATTACTTGTCACGCTCAATTCGTATAAAATCGAGAGAGAAAGACTAGATATCGAGTGAAGTAGGCTTCAACTCGAAATGGTAAAGCATCTGTAATTTAAGTTTTATATAATAATATAATAATATGGTGAATATTATATTTCTATTGATTATTACTGACTATAAAACTTTGTAAAAATATCAAATTTATAACATGACTTTAAAATTGTTTTATTTTTTTTAATTTTATATATTTACTAGCTATATATTGCATTTTGTATTTTTTAGTCAATATAAAAAAGTCATGGTGCTGCATATTTAATAAAAATAAATAGAATTCATACCTCGTAAATTAATGAAATCTTATGTATTTTTAGTCTTTATTCAAAAAAAGTTTTATGTAAGTAATATAAAATCACAGTATATATATAGCAATATAACTTTGTGAATCCTTATAACTACAATTAGATCATAAATTAAAAATATGCTTCATAAATTTATTTATTAAAAATCTATACATACCGGCAAGCTATATATGTATAGAATTAATTTTACAAATAATTTATTATATAATATCGTTATATATAGTCATAGTATTTTATCATTACACAGTTAACATTAATTTCAGCACATATAAAATAATTTAAACCAACTTATATACATTATTTATGTAGTACTTACGAATGTTCTAGACTAACCTTAAATATTACGATCAAAACTAGCGATATGGTAGCCTGTTCGTAGCTACGATTGTTTCGAGTAAAGCACAAATTCCCAAATGACTTACGTTCCATCCTACCTACGAACTTTATTACGAAGTATCCAGTTAAAATGGTATCGAGTAAAGACATACGATGATGGTAGCAACTTAGGAGTAAATTTGATCGTACGAACGTTTCGAGTAAAGACACCAGTTCCATCAATTTAAAATTATACACATTAAAAGAATTTTATCATTTTCAACATTTTTACAACAATTTATTTTTAAAATTCATAATTTTATATATAAATAATAAAGTACTTTTTATTTGAAATTTATATTTTTTTAAATAATTTGATAGGATGAATTATTGTCAAGCAAAAATTATTGTTTTCGACTTTTTTACAATGGTTTTCACTAAGCTTAACTCATTTTTTATATTGAAAGTATATTATAACATAAAAGACAGGATATTTTCATAGATACAACTCTAATCGTATATGAGTCGGTATGCAATATTTTAATTTTCTATAAAAACATAATATTTTATCATTTAATAGTTTCAATTAAAGTAATCTGTATCTTATTGCGGTTTCCTTAACGAATAATATTTATACGGTTTAGTTGGATCAGTTTCTGATTCTTGCTTATAGCATTTTAAAACTAAAACTCAAAAAGTTGCAAATAATTTGTCAATATTCGATGTTTTTAAAGCCATTATTTACTGCGTGGAATTTCATTTAAAATTTAGTTAGACTTTGACTGAAAAAGCAAAGTTTTTTATAAAAAATGATAGTCAAAGCAAGATGTTTCAACTTAATATTGACTGTATATAAAACATGTTTGTTTGCTTGAGTTGACGAATTACTAATCAGATTTACACACAAATGGCGAATTACACTCCGCCAATTTAAATTCTAATAAATTTTAAAAATGTTCATACAATATTAGTACAATTAATTTAATTATGAAATATTGTTATTTACAATTCTTCTCTATAAATGTGCTTTTTATCAAATTATTCAAGGTTACTTATGGATTACTGAATAAGTTTTATCAAAATTACTATATTATATCCGTATTTCTTGGGCTTTAAAATATCTTCTTTACCGTTAATTTCATTGTTAAATTAAAGTGTTTAGTAATAGGTCAACGTGAACTTTTATTTTAGAAACGATTGTTTCAATATAGTTGCATAATTTGAAAGAGTTAATTTACCTTTCAAATATTTATTTAAAATTTAATGTTTTAATATTTCAAAAATTACAATTAAATTTATAATACAATTTATGAACTTTACATGGTCAAATAGCAGCTCAAATTATACCATGAATATAATAATTTTGTTAACAATAAAGTTAATCGATATGTACAATTTGAATATGATAAACATTACTGCTTTCATAAATGTTATAGGTTACTAAAAAATACTTACCTAATTATATTATTAATAATTTTGTGGTGTCACTGCATATTAGTGTAACCGATAAAATGTACCCAACATTTGTCTTGTAGACATATCTGTGAAAGCTATGACATGAAGGAACATTCAACAAAGATATTCCGCGAGGTTGTCAATGCCCTGAGCTCCTTCATACAGTCCTCCTTTGTTGGCCAATCCTCACATTCAAGTCAAAACAGTAACTTCTGTATTTCTATTAGATTGTAAATAAGATAATGAAAATTGATTAATTAGCATTCTTGACGCATTCTTATTTTTCAATGGAATTTAACTTTCAAAAGAATTTTGATTAATTTTTCTCACGCCATTTTGCGATATTTATTTAAAAATAAAAATAACTTTTTTTGTATTGAAATGCACTTGACACTTTACTCGTTGCTTTTCAAGTTCTTTCTATTTTGGTTTTAACAAACTATTATTATTTTTTGCATAATTGACCAGATATAAAGTGAATTGAAAAGGATGACGTTAAGGCTTTCGGCTTTGATCAAACAATTTACTTGGAGATTATTTTTAATGATGCGAAAAATGGGGCGGTTAATTGCATTCGGGAAACTAATTCAGACACTTTAATCCTTAGCGAACTATAACGAATGAGTTCGCAGCAGCATTTAAGTGGTTTAAGATATTTAGTTTTGTGAAAACTATCCTTTCTGTAGATATAATCTTAAACGAATTACATTAATTCTTATTTATTTTCTATACAATAGAAGATCATAATTATTTTTGTTGACTAATTCTCTTATTAATTTCCGTTGATTATAAATGATGTCTGTCTAATAGATTACTTCCAATTTACAATATAAAATTATCTGCAACTTCTAATAATTATTGAAAGAAAGATCCCATATTTTTCAAACACATTTATTCGTTCTTGTTTTAAGGAAACGTTTTACTTTTAATATCCAGCTTCTAAGGACCAGGTTGGTGTTCCGCCCGCTCTGGTAGGTGGTATGCCCGTAGGAGCCGGAGTCTCGCCACAGTCAGGATTCTCATACCGCGGGAATTGGATCCCGCTTCACTCCAACCCCAAAACTCTCTTGTAAGTTTTATATTATTTTCATAAATTGCTTAAACATGTCTTAACAGCCTCTGTTTTGATATGGCATTATCCCATACACTCATTAGGGTTGTAAACAGGATAGAAATAGAAACTTAAATTCATAAATCTGCTCACATCTACTGATTGTCCATAGTTTCGACAACATTTTATTGGATACTCGTTAATAATCATTATTTGTTTTATAGTTCTAGTAACAATAATGTACTCTGTGTTTCACTGATCTACTTTTGCGGTAGGTCCTATCAAAAGCCAAATTCTCTCTTTATACAAAGTTTAGTACAAAACAAGAACGCCTTTTAGACATTAAACTTTCTTTTTTGATCGGTTGATTACATTTTGAAACTCGCCGAAGTTGTTGACGTCACACTGCCTGCAGCTCTGTTGGTTGAAAAAGCTTTCTATCTTTCATCCCATTCCAACTAGCTATTCTAAAGATAAGGATGCAACCTACAAGATATAGAATCTATTCTTGAGATTCCACGTTCCAGTACTTACTGTAAGACTCTTAACAAATAAAGTAAAATAAGTCATATCCAGTTTATTCTAATAACTTTTCTTTAAAAATTGAGGTTTAAAAACTTTAAAAAACTGCAATATAGAATAAATTAAAAATGATTCCTAAAGGACATACATTAGTTAATTTATTCATCGATTGATCAAATCTACAGAGAATATAATATTATTCGGTAAACACAAAATAATATAATTATATACATAATATTGCAGATAAGGACATCAAAATTAATTTCTTTAAATAATTGTGCTGTTTACCATTAATTAGCAATTGTTTTAACTAATAAAATGCATAATTACATAAAATTTTTATAATTCTAGCTAAATTATAATATTGAAATATTCTTTTATGATAATCTCTTTCATTTATATAATAAATTAAATTTTTTCAGTAAACAAATTTGTCAAAAATGAAACTTTTTCCAATTGTTTTAAAACACAGACTCTTTATTTGAAAGACCATTCAATCTTGCATAACTAAAATAATAATTTTAATTCTCAATTAATAATCACTAATTATTAGTAGTTGAATTTGTTTTAAATTTTTCTAAATCTCCCCGATGTAGTGATAAGTGGTTATATGTATGCTTTTTGAACTATGATCATATTCAGATTGTTAATAGTTAATTAACTTATATGACTATTATTAATATTATAATATACCTTTTACCTTCAAAGAATTAATATCATAATTTTGAAGCAACATTTCTACAGCCTAAAACCTTCTACCTCTCATTGCCTTTCTGGAAGAGTACATTAAAAATTCATTTTAACAACTTTCTCCGTTACATACCATATAGTATCTTTCTTTATATTTGAACATTTAATCGACAGGAAATGTTTGTCCCATCCTTTTTATTCATATAAAGCAATTAAAATTTCAGAAATGACATTGTAACGAATTTATCAATGATTATTACTGTCTGTAGCCAATTAGCTTTGGGTATATATTTATTTATATTATATAATATTCTATTTATTGATATGTATGTATGTTATACGAACTATAAAATAACACACAACAATTGCATTACTCGTGAATTTAATTCTGCGACAAACCTCTTTATTGTTCATAATAAAAAATTTCTTTTCAGACACTCTATTGTTCATCCTGTTTTAACTATTCTTTTTAAAATCTTAATTAATGAATTTAAGCGACGTGATACACCTGTCTTCCACGCAATTATTATTCCCGGAACTTTTTAAAAATATTTCGGTGAAGTTTCCCTCCCACTCATATATTATATTATGTTACTTTTGAATGGTGTTTTCTAACTTGCTATGATCTAGTTTGTGTGACAAAAATAAACAATTATTGAAATTATTGAAATTATTGAAATTATTGATAAATTTAAATAAGATTTTTTATGAAAATATACTATTTTTAAGGAAAAATTGTAAGCCTTTCAATATTTAAACAATTTCGTTTAGCCTGTTGTTATAATATTAAGTTTTATTTTCAATAACAATTGTTTACTTTTAGTTTTATTTTAAAAGTGTTATGGCTAAAATAAATTGTATACTATTTATAATTATTTGATTTAAGATAAATAATAAGAAGACAGTAAAACTCCAAATATTAATTTAATTAAATTTTCGACTATTCGTCGTAATCATAATATTAAATAATGTAAAGATTATCGATTATACTGTTGGAAATTCAAAATTACTTTTTCTTTGGTTGAGATAATTGACATAGCTGTTTGATATTTTTGTAATATAATCAAGAAATAATGAAACTCATATTATTACAAAAATATTAAACAGCTATTGTCAATTATCTCAACCAATTCGAATTAAGAAGGCAAGTGATCACTATGACGACATATTATCATTGACAAAATACAAACATAAAACCACCAAAAGCTTCAAAGAAAAATTTCAAAAAAGTTCTATATTGAAAATGCAATTTATCTTCAAATGAACATTGTTGAGAGGTACGCAATATTTTCTACACTTCTAATCTCGATTTTATATCTATTTTTTACCAGGAGTTAAGGGGAAAGATGTTTTAATAAAATCGGCCCTCACGTCACCAATATGTGACATGCGACATTGTCAATTCAAATCAAAACTGTTTTAAAAAGAATATCATATACCAAATAACATGCTCTCTGTGTGACGAAAAATATATTGTGGAAACGAATCGATTATTGCACACCTTAAAGAACACCTTAAGGCTATCATTATGGGGAACTGCAAAATATCAGCCTTGGCAGAACACTACCAGCAAAACCACAAGAAATACCAGAGTAGCCATTCAAATTTAATACTTTTAATACTTCTACAGACAACACTGATAGAAAGATACGAGAGGGAATTTTTATCAAAGAAATGAAACCGTCGATAAATAGAGATATTGGATGGAAGATAGATGGACTCTTTAAGCTCTTTTTCTACATTTAAATATCCTGAATAATCTGTGCCACAATATCGACATTTATTATTATACATTAACAATTCTATTTATATCTATGATCTTTATCTATGATATAATATTATGATCTATTGTATTTATTCGTAAGAAAAAAGAAAACTTTTTTTATATCGATAAACCTTTACATTATTAATTAATATTATGATTACGACGAAAGGTCGAAAATTTAATTTAATTAAATTAATATTTGATTGGAGTTTTACTGTTTTCTTATTATTTATCTTAAATCAAATATGAATACACTCCAACGAAAATTTCCCACAACAACATTAAAAGATATTAATGATTAATTAAAGAATCCACAGTAAAATGCCACTAAATCATTTCACAAACATATCCACCTAAATAGCCTTTATCCCTCTTTAGCTACGACATGCTTGAAAAAACAGACCCCCCGTCGCCGGCGGATGGCTACTGTGTCTCTCTGGGGTTCCATTGTATAATAGAAGTGGTCCGATCCCTTCAGTTGATCGTAGAGGCCGGTCTGCCGCAATTTGCCGACCAGTCCACCCTGTGCAACGAGGAGCTTATCAATGCCGCTTGGTGTGGAGTGTTGGCTGCCCTGTCTCTGCTGCTGGAGACCAGGTGATCTATGTAGAAATTAGAAAAACATTACAATTAATCGAGATGGGTTCTTTGTTATTACTAAGATAGAGACTTTTACAATTTAGTATGGAGAGATATCTGATTGAAATTGCATTAGAAATTATTGTTAGAATAGTTTTTATAATGATCAATTGTCTTGTAAACAATAATAAGAAATCGTTCAACATATAATAATAATCATTAACCTATGCAATTGCTTTATTCTTCTGTAATCATTTGACTTATTTATTATAACTAAACATAGTTTTTGTGGAACAACTGAACTTTGATTTTACTGCTTGGTTGATGAAATTAATATTTTTTTTTGAATATTGAAATATTAGACAGATTTTTTTTTAATTTACTACTGTGTTTAGGTATGTTGAATGCATTTACATTAAGCCCATAAGAAAATTACGAATAAATTTCTTAACAAAAAGATAAATCTAATGATAATTACAACGAAGCAAAATTTCACCCTACCAAATTAAAATTTTGAAATCCAAACAACTGATTAAGCGAAAGTAAATTAGTTATCCAGATGTATGTCTATTGATATTATTAATCTTTTTTTTTCTCTATCGTCACGGTGAGAATAAATCATTTTTATTTTTAATAATATAGATAAAATTCTATCACGTACGCGCATGTTCTGTGTACACTTCTTTTTATATGTTAAAAATTTAGACCAAACTTAAATTTTCATTCTTCTAGTATAAAATTGAAGGATGAATTTTTATATTGTCTTTGTGTTAAAATATTTTAGCAGCTTCATAATATTTTATTACGAGTCTAAAATTTCGCATTTATTAAAATAAACAAATAATTAAACAAATTTTTCAAATATAATTATATAATTATTTTTAGCAGAAATGTAATTTAAATATTTAATTTTATTTATTTACTATCAGATTTACAAGGTATACATATTTCTATAATATATTAACTAGCTCTTATATTATGTTAAGTAAAGCTTTATAAGTATTCAACAAGAAGGAGTTATTATCAGATATCGAATTATCGAAACTTTTTAAAACAATTTCTCGTTATTTGTCAATATTTAGGAAACAGAAGTCATTTTATTTTCACGGCGCCAAAGGTCGTACTTTTTATGAAATAAAACAAAATGTTTGTTTAATGCCGAAAACACAATTACAAATTATAGAAATCGTTTCTATCAAATAGATTTATATTTAACAATCGAAAAAATAAGTCAAAAATAATTTTCAGGATTATTTGTTATGAAATTATCTATTATTGCGTTTTGTTAATTGTATACAATTCTAAATAACTTTGAGAAAAGTAAAATATCAAGTTTTATAAATATTTAACAAAGAATTAAAATATTTTCTGATATCTTAAGTGAATCTCTATTTATTATCTCTTTTTATGAAACATTTTGTCGAAAATCTTATACCATCTTATAGCTAAGGCAAATTCAATTTGCTTTTACATTTTAAAAATTGCATTGTGTAAATTGTTGAGGTTATACTTGATAATGATTATTCAACAGTACTTAACTTGATAAAGAACGATGAGGACATTTTATAAATTAGAGTCGAAATCTCCACGGTTATAATAAAGAACACCCCATCTGTTCGGAAGAAAGTTCTTTTAAATCTTTTATTGTTTTGAAAATGTTACAATAAATTTTGAAATTCAAAGTAAATTTTTGTACTTATTTTGAAATGTATGTATCAATCACGCGAACTTTTTGCGCGTATTTCTGATTTTCCTGGTTATGACACAATTAATTTCGAATTTATGGTGTTTTGGAGAGTCATTTTAATTTTTGGCTTCTTATTTATTTATTGTTAATACGAATTTCAAAATTATTTAAATGATTGCCCAGCTTTTCCTCTCAAAGGCGCATTAAATTAATGGTTTAAATTATTTGGACTGCCCCCTAATGTAATAGAAAGAAAATCTTATGAGATATTGAAAGTTTTTCGTGTCTTTTGGATAAAACTTTATTTATAAGTCTGTTTGTTCTGTTTCATTGAACTTTAATTTATTTTAAAAATATCTTTACATAGCTATAGGCTTGAATTTCCCACAATATTTAATCATCCTTTCATAAATTTCGAATTTGTCCCCTTAATGCATGATGAATTCAAAATTTATTTTGAAACAAATATTTCCTATAGTGTTTTTATATACTATTTTGTTTATATCTGTTTTATTTCATCTAAAAATTCATTTCATTTCAGGAAATTTTATTATTGATGCATACTTTTAGCTATATTTTTATAGCTACACGTAGAATTTTTTTAGAGGAGGAAGAAGAAAACACAACTAGTCATAGAAGAAGACATACTAGCAGTCGAACATGTATTTTTTAACAGTGTCGAAGTTTTTGTTAGTCTTTATCTGCTGTCACCATCTTTATTTGACTGTCATAAGATTCAACAGAGTATAAAAGGGTAAAAAGATAATATATCCACCACTGGTGAGAAGAACATTGAGTAACATGCAAACAGTTAAGACGACTGTATTTTTTGTATTGACATATTATCTTCTCATCAAACAATATAATGTTGATAAAATCATATTTTTATGTCATTTTTATAAAATAAACGAATTTTTTTGAGGTAAATTATCCATAGTTCTTTTTGTATTTATTTTCAAACTTATAATATGATATAGGATATAAAGTTTATTTAATATAATAGTATGTTGTGATTTTACATATCCATAATATACTCTTGTTAGTCTTGTTCACAGTAGCTTAGGAACTAGTTTTTCTTACAGATGTGTGAATAATTCAATGTGAATAGAGATTGTAAATATTCTATTTTGATCAGTTGCCAGTAATCACTGCAGTCAATAATTAACAATTGATTGACATTTTCTTCAGAATTGGAGTGCATTACTTTTTAATATTATACTTTGTGATTTTTTCGTGATTGTTAGCCGATTTTATTTGATCATGGATTTGAGCTGATAATTAATTATTTAAATAACATTTTTTCAAAGGATTAATGTTGAAAGCTATACATATTATCGTAGGATGCATATAATATGTTTTGAATTTCTATATATGAAATTTCAGAATGTAGTCGATATTATATCTTTCTATTATACTGGCTTAACATATTTTTAGTATTATAATAATAAAGTGTTAAAACAGTACTCTATAAAAAAATATCACTGCTGCATTGCTAATGACACTTTTTGTAAAAATAAAGGATTAAAAAATATAATATATGTGATAGAAGAAGGTTGAATTTCGTCATCTTAACACGTATTTATTTTATGTTACCGCATTTTGTAAAATTTTTCTAGCCTTAAAAACTAATTAACTCGATGCTTCTTACATAGAAGTAATAAAAAGAAATACAAAATTAACTTGAAAAAATTTAAATTTTAATTAATATAATAGGTATATTTTATATTTTTTTAAGTTGTGAATTTTCTGCAGAAGTTTTTAGTAATCGTATTACTATAATACTAATGGATTGCCTACTCGTAAAGGTCAATAAATTGGATTTCATAAATGACACCTGTTGTTTCCTTGTTAACATAGCTATTGAGAACTAGACTATTTTGTGTCGATGTAAATGACTTGCTGTGCTCATTGTATTATATGCTCTTTTGGTTCTACTATTTATTTTGTTTTATAAATAATTGATTTAAATACCATTTAATGTCATAAAATTATGACTTCTTTACTTTATATAGGAGGTATTTTCTAAGACATAGGTACCTATTTTGTATTATTTTCACACAATTTTTAAATACTTATCTATCGACTGATTGTTTTTAAAAATGAGAGAGCTATATCGTGTTATATAAGTTGAAATTTATTATAATCCAAATTATGTAGCAATAGGGAAAACAAAGACACTGGAATAAATATGTTGAGATGTATCAGAGCAATACATTTGCATGTTTTGTTAATTTATTAAAATAATTAATTCGGATACTCACGTTTGCACGAAAACACATTCAAACGTGCATAAATCATAAAAACTTCTTATAATTTCTATTTACAGTATACCTGTCAAAAGTCAAATAAAAACAGTTATATAACCATGTCTCGGAATCATTATTAAAATACAATTCCGGAACAATCTGTCAATTATTCTTATCTAGCACTAATGAACATCAAATAGTATATAATTGTGCATTGTGCATAATTGCAACTAATAAATATGTTAAGTAATGTTAAATGAATAAATTTATTGACTCTAAATATTAATACACAATTTCCAGACCATTTGGTAATCCTCATTAATCCACACAACAAATGAATCTAAATTAATTAACTAAAACTTTCGGTTTCAGCACTGATGAATCGGCCACGGAATCGATTTTGCGTGGTCAGCAGGCTATGGTGAGCATGTGCGGTGGATTAGGAATGATTACCCCACGTGATGCTTTCGTCACTGCTCTGTGCAAGTCTTCCCTTCCCGCTAATTATGCGTTGGCCGTACTCAGTCATGCTGCAATAGGAAACCAAAAAAGTATGTATCTGTAGACTTTAAGTTCAGTTTTTTGAATATATCTAAACCTTCTAACTACCGTGGGAGTCGCTAATGACCTCAAATCACATTTATATTTTCTATAGTTGTGTAATATATGATTTTCTGTAACCAAAGAATCCGTTTCCTATAGTTTGAGGCTTAGAATGTAGGAAAAGTATAGGAGAAGTGTATAGGGGTATATAGAAGAAATGCAAGTGTCTACACACAGCATATGCGGCTTAATATCACCAATTTTTTTACATGACATACAACCAGAACTCCATGTTAGTGTGGAAGGAGGGGTGGTGCGTAAGAACCCCCCCACACTCTGGGCTAGGCCCTTGATTGTATCCAAGTTTCCAATACAAAGATAATATTAAATTGAAATATCTTTCTATAATAAAATAGTGCATACATTTTAAACCTACGTATGAAGATAAGTATGAACATATACTTTCATAAATTATAATTATTATACGTTTGCTATTTATTAGAATTTATATTCTCATTTTCTGCTAAATAGACAATTTTATCAACAATTATATATTTGTAGCGAAAGCGGCCGGTGATGGAAGTTCCGTCATTGTTGTTCAGTATGATGTACCACTGCCGCCGTTTTCTGTACCTGCCATGGCCGATCCGTCAGTTCAGATGTTGAAAGAACAGGAGTATAGCTTGCTTAGGATGGTGTCGACGTCTGCAAGGATGACTTTTGGGAGGTCTTCTTTCTTGAAACAGCTGGAGGTGACTGTTGATCGTCACTTACCACTTCATGTGCAGGTCCCAGGGGAGAATGGCCGGTGGTAGTCTGTCGAGGGGAGACAGCCCTGCCGAGTTAGCGAGGTTAAGTCTAGTTGTTTTCCTGTTTTTGGTCTTCTTTTCGCTGAGGCGGGAGGTGATTTCTGATGCTGAGGTGACCTCTTTGATGGGATTGGTGTTTGAAGGTCTGAGGAAGCGTTCTCTAGCTATACTTGTCAGTTGTAAAGCTTTCTCAGCGTTTCGCTGTCACTGCCCCAGTCTCTTCCCGAGATGGCTCTGAGTTGGTTTAGTCTCGATGAAGTTTTCTTTAGGATTTTCTTAAGGTGTTCGTTGAACGGGAGTTCTCTTTCAAAGCTCAGGCCTAGGAAGGTTGGGCATGTGTTAGTGTTCAGAGGTACAGCGAGATTTGAGATTATTTTACTTTATTCCATGGCGGCAGCAGGGTGCATTCAGTTTTCCCGATGGAGAGCGCTATTTTCATTTCTTGGCCCAGTCTCCGATGTAGTTGAAGACCCTTTGTGCTTCTCTTCCGCTTTCAGATCTATTCGTTTGTGATAGTGTTTAGTTTATACAGGTTTATAATTTGTCCTTGTATTAGTGTGAATTCTTCGAAAATTGAGCATAACATTCGAATATTGCCAAATATTCTGTCGACTAACTAGTACAATCCGTAATAATATTTGAAGCAATTTTATTATTCTATCCTGAATAATTAAAGATTAATGAGTTTCTTTGTTTGATTTGCTAATGTAAATTTCTTCAGTTTGTTTGTTAATCAGGGAATTACTACTAACATTTCCCCTGTAAGAAGATTAAAAATAGATTTAGCTCACTTGAAAGTTTACGTGATAATTAGCTCAAAACTGATTAAAACTTAATGGTGTGTCAGGTGGGCACATGATACAAATATAAATGTAACAATAAAAGTAAAATAGAAAAACACTATTTGTAAAATTAACCGCAACCTTACAATAAAATTCAAATTTGAATTTGAATAAAATCTTTATCAATGTAATAAAACCCATTTATTAAAAGTGTTTGCATTTAATATTTTCATCAAACAAAATTTCTATTTTGTTATATAAGATGTCTTCTAGATAATTTAACTGGGAAATAATTCATAATTATATATAATAAATTAAAATATAAAATCGTTCGTTCCACTTTAAAACATCTTGAAAGGATTCCAACAACTGCAATATGTTAATTTTTAATTGTCAACCTTTTAATTTCTGGTAAAATGTTAATATTGATAATAATAAAATATTATATTCTTCATTTGGAATTAAAACTTTGTAAGTATTATAAAGCGGTCAATTTTCGGTAGGGTGATTTTAGTTGTACAATTTAGTTACATGTGGTTACAACTAATGGAGTTAACTCAATATTTGAAACTTTACTGGTTTACCCAATATAACAATCCATTATTCCTACAACTTTTATTTTTGTAATATGATTGTCAAGATTGTCACTTTCTAATCTTTCCTTAACATTGGAATTCACTGTTTTTTCATCAAATTTCATTTGATCCCAATATGTTTTTATTTAGTAATCAGACATCTAGCCTAGCAATTCAGAGAGTCAATAGTAGATTTTCCCATGCTTTTATCATATGAATAATTTATCTCATTATTGATTTGTAAAAGAAGTTACACTATGTTGTCATTGAGTTTGACACGAGAAGTATGTTCAATATGTTCAGATCAGTCAGTTGCAAGAAATTCAAAGTATAAGAATTAGAATTGAGCCTATCTTTTTCTGTTGTTGTAAAACTTATTAATCAGGCTAAACGCCTAAATTCCATAGTAGACACTTCTATTGTCTGATGGCGTTAATTAATTAAGACTCACTTGATCGAATTATGCATAAATAGTTTGGGTTTAATAGTTGGAAATAAATACTTAGTCAATAATGCAGCATCAAACAATAGTTGTTTCGTTGTTTTAGTAGGTGTGTAATTTAAATTAGTTCATTTCTTTCATTATTGTATCTTTGTAAAGCTGAAAAATGTATTATTAAACGGAGAGTTGTTTACATTTTTATAAATATTTCATTGCAACACTCGATTTCTGCAATGATTGATAGGGATAGGTTTTAGTTTGACCTATTCCATCATTTCATCATCCACCCCACTCTCGGTCATATCTTTTCATTGTGTTGTTCCTCAAATCCCCCTTCTTCTTAGACCAATTGCAGACGACATCGGGAAGCTCCTTCGAAGACCCCGGTTGGAGTGTGGGGGAGCAGAGTCAGGTTGTGGTTGTGGGCTCAGGTCTACCTGTGATGGGACCCTCCTCATCTATGGGCCCGATCATGCTTACCGCCAAGAATATCCAGTGCATGCGATCTATCCTTAGTGTGGCTCACTGTCATGGAGGTGTGCTGGGCACTTCTTGGCATCTTGTACTCACCACTCTTCAGGTAAAGAGAAAACGGCGTGACTTCTCTGTATGCTGAGCTAGCAAAGTTAAATTGAAGTATAAAAGAATTAGTTGGAAGTAAAAATTAAAAGAAATAATTCTACTTATTTTATGTTACATTTTGCAAACTGTTAAATGTTGATTGTGTTTCACCTTTTCCGAAATTAGAACCTTTTATCCCACACAGTTGTACACTATTATAGAGGTTAGCTTTCGGGTAATCGCTATTATTAAATTAAGAAAGGACACTTCACTATTCATGATTTCATTCAATTTATCTTATTGGAAATGAATTATTCAAATTTTATACATTTCATATACAACATTTTCTATGAATAAGAATATATTATTGTTTCTATTGTTAATTTTGAAACTGCTCCATTTTCTCTCTTACTAATTAAGCACCTGGTGTGGATCTTAGGACTCAAGGTGACGGGCAGTTCTCTGGGTGGAACTGACTCTAGCGTGGTTGGATCAATAACCGGTACAGTCGGACCTGGGGGTGTTGGTCCCGGTAGTGGGTCCGCAGGTGGCGGGAGAACTGCAGCTGGTGGAACAGGTAATTCGGTAATCACCACTGCTGTGTTGTCAGATATGCCTGTCCTGTCCACCATGCTTGTCAGACTTTTTGAGAGTTCCCAGTAAGCTACATTCTTTATACTTTTATAAAATTGTTTTCGTATATACTTGTTTGAAATTGTAAAATTATATAAAAGCAGACGTTTTAGAAAGCGATACTTTGTTTCATTTAAATAAATGTAGAACATCTCAGCTACGGATGAATAGTGTTTTTGTGAATGTTTTCCTGTTTGCTAGCTTGCTATAGAACAACACCAGTTTTAAATAATAGAGTGTTACATTTTGTGAAAATTAAATAATTTATTTCAACTTTTTTCTTTTCAATTACATTTTGTTTGAAATGTTGAAATAATAAACCACACCTTTTTATTATATTGTTTTTTCTATAACCTTTAAAAAATTCTTTCCAGTCAATATGCGTATTTACTCGGATTTATTTGCTAATAGTTTTCTAAATATTGCTTTTTAAAAAGAAATGTATAGTTTCAATTTTTAACGTCAACAATGAGTCAGGTAACTTGTGTTTCTCTTGTTATTTTTCCTATTAGATATTTGGACGAGGTAGCTCTTCACCACTTGATTGATGCTCTGTGCAAACTCTCCTCGGAAGCCATTGAAATTGCTTATGCGAGCAAGGTAAAGCTAATTAAATTCTTTTTATTATATTACATTATGTATTGACAACCTTCTATAGCTATGAAAAAAGTGTTACATTAATTATATGTCAAGTCCACTAGTTTTTACTTAAATGTTTTGTAGTTACAATAGATTAGAACTTTTCTTACCGCAGGTATATTATTTCCAAAAATAATAGATTTCAGTGGTAAGAAAAATAAGAATCCTTAAACCAAAATAATCAACTCTAGAAGAAATAAAGTTAATGCCACCTCCAAATTTTGTTTGCTATTTATTATAATATAGTGTAAATTTTGTTTGATTTATAATTTAATAAGAATAGTAAGTCTACAGTTTTTTTTATACATTATTGCTTTCGTGGCAATTTGTAGCAATACACTGCAGTGTTTATTTTTGGTGTCAATTTGACTTCTTCGTAATATTAAATTTTAGTCTTTTGGACAAATGGGGAAAAAGCTATTTAAGCTGTTAATTAATGACAATATAATATTATATGTTAATTTAGTGAGAGTCTAAACTGTAACAAATTCCTCTTGTCTATAATTATTATATGCGCGCTTCTGTAAATTAGAAATTTTTCTTAAACTGAACTAACTGCAAAGTTTTAATGAACTCTTAAATTATATAATTACAGTATTAGTATGTAAGGAAAAGGTATACCCCAACAAAGGATCCTCAAAATTAATCCCAGAGATTAAGTTGGTTGAATTAAAGCGCGCGCGGTATTTGGTTCCTATACAAAATTAAATCGGATTTAAGCGATTAAAGCACGGGAAAGACCTTTATAAGCACCAAAATTCCCGCGGTTCTAAAAATTGGCATGACAACATCTGGCTCATTGACACCTATTTAAGTTAATGAAACTTTTTCTCTTCTCTCCAATAAATTACCACCTTTGCGAGTTCAAATTTCCCGGGATTAAAAATTTTTTTGGCGGTGAATTCAAATTTGTATAGTATATAGTTAAACGCGTTGAGGTACTTGGTTACTTTGATTTCGGCTATATAGAAATGGATTTTAATATTTTTAAGGGCGAGGAGTACTATATTTCCTATGGAGAATTCGATTTTTCTATTAAAAACTTGATTAATTATAGTTATCGATATCTTACAAACACGTATTGATTTTTACAAACACTTTTATTTTTAACAAGACAGTAAGGACTAATAGTACTATATTGGATATAAAGAATTCGAATTTCGAAACAAAAAAGTGCTTTCCCGTGTTTTAATCACTTCAATCCGATTTAATATTGCATAGAAACCGAATTAATCCCTGGGATTAAATTTAACTTTTAAGTAACTGGACTCCTATTAGAGGAGAATTTAACTCGTAAAAGTGTGCGGAAATTAAAAATGTAAAGGTGCGCAGAAATTTAACATGTAAAGGTGCAGAAAAACTTTAACATTCACTTTACCAGATGAGGGGGGAGGGATGAAAAAAGGATTATTTGTTGGTATAGAACTTATCCTTGCATACTACTTACAGTGAAACTATTTAATTTACAGGATTATTTGCAGGATTACAGATTTTGTTTGCATTATTTTATAAATATTGTATTACGTCTGAAAATCACAAGAGAATGATTCAATCATGTTATTACTACGTTACTGAATTTATTAACTGCATTAAACTTTCACTATACTATAATTTTCTAGAATAAGTATAATTTAGAATTCTACAAAATAGATTATTAAATTATATTTCACTAATTACTATATTTAGACTGTGTTGGCATGCGTAAGAATGGATTTATCATTTTTTTTACAAGTTTCAACTATTCAAGTGGACAGTGAAATTTTGTTTTTGTTTTTTGTATTCGAAATTCAACAATTTAATCATTTTTTCACCCATTTTAAATGCAATTTTTTATTTCATATTTCAGGAGCCGTCGCTTTTTGCAGTGGCTAAGTTGATGGAAACTGGCATTGTCAATATAGGAAGAATTGAAGTGTGGTGGAAGCCTGTATACGCCCATCTTTTAGAGGTATTTATAAGTTTAGCACAAGGGAGATTAAGTTTCTAGTTAAATAATATAGAACAACATTTTCTTTAACAACAATTTCGATTATGAAACAAATAAATCGTATTATAATAAAGTGTTCTATTTTGTGCTAGCTTATAAATGTAATAAATGTAAATAACTTATAATATTTGATAAAATTATTATGCTTCTTCTTTATATGGATTTTTATTTTGTTGAATTTTAATTGCTTGTTAGGAAAATTTTATAATACCAGCTTACCCCTAATTAAAATCGGAACATTTGTAACATTTAGTAAATTATTGTCTAACAAGAAGAAACGCACTGACATGTCTTCACTCTGACAAGCTAACAATTAATTTGTTTGAATTTATGAAAGCAGCTTCTAAAAAATATTGCTATAATAGAATAAATATGAAATTCCAAATCACAAGAGGGATGGACAAGGACTGCAATACAATATTTGTAGTGACTTTAACATGAACAATTTGTCTCAATACCTTTGAAATATTTTTTTTATTGGGGTTGTTTTTAAAATGTTGAAATTATGTTTCAAAAAGAATAATAGATTTTTGACATTAATGTGCCAAAAAGAAAGATAGATTTCTTTTAAAGCTGTTTTTATAATTTTTATATACTTTTACAAAGTATACTGTATAAATGAGAATAATTTTACATATAAACTATAAAATAATATTATCACATGAATGTTTCTTCCTATCTTTTTTTTTTTAATATAATCTATTTCTGTAAAAATATTAGAGTGAAATCGACTCAGTCTCCAGTTTCCCATTACTGTTGCTTACGCTAGTTTTCTGCTCTCAACTCGAAGACAAACAGCTGCTGCATGCTATTTTATCTCCTGTTATCGGACTCTTCATTTACCTCTGAGCACACTGAAGAGAGCACACAGTATTACCAAATTTGTTTGATATATTATAATCATTTCGGCTCCTGACTTCTCGATTACCGACTTCCCGCATTTATTTCAACTCCTCCGACTATACAAGACAACTACAATAGATTATATGCAAGGATCGTTTGAGATTACTGAATTTCAGGGACATTGGATTGGTAGATCAGGGACTATTGTGATGTGTGATATGTTGGTTCTGCTCAGCTATTTTAAAATCGGTTGATAGAATTACTAAACTGTTTACTTTTGAAAGCTGTGGGCCAGCACCATTCCATCGATTTAAATGTAACGGTTATGACTAAGAAATATTCATGATGAATTCAATTAATTAATTTATTATTGCAGTGTTGAAATTAGGAATTTTTTTTGTTGTAAATGAAATGACATCAATTTTTTTAATGGATAATTTTGAGCATGGGACATTGTTTTGTAATCATGTCTTGTATGATGAAGTTTAATATAAATAATAAAAAATGAAATTAAAAAGCAAATACTTAAACTACAAAACAAAGAATAATTGTACATTTCAAATATAATCTTAAATTCTATTACCCTTACCTATTATATATAATTAATTTCCCATATATTGGAACTACTTCTTTTCTATATAATTTTCAAATTCCCTCGTATAATTTTACATGAAAATTTTAATAAAATTCTAATTTTGTCTGCGAAAAATGTTCAAGTTATAAAATTTCACCAAAATCGCTAAATTCTTTGTGGAATAATAATAGTTGTCTGAATAATTTTTCTGAACGAGTTTGAAAAAATTATAAATATGATGAATTAATTGGTCTGAATCTTTCTAATACTTTATGTCTTCTCAGAAACCTTCATTCTAAATGTTTTAATTGAAGTTGACAATTTATATTTTTAAATATAACTTTCCATTTATGATCTGTGTATCTCCTTATATACCTTTGAACAATATAAATGCAAGAAACCCAACAAATTACTAGGTATAAAATATACATAAATCTACTGTCTAATTTTATTTTAAAATTTTAAAATTGCATTTAATTGTAGTTACCACTCATCCGGAATTTTGTTTTAGAAGTCGTTTTTTGAAAATGTGTTTTAATTAGTTTAAACTGGAAGGGGTGATCATCTTAATGGCGAATATCTGTGCCAGTTTCATTAGATGTACATAAGTGTCTATATATGGTGTGTTTCGCATGCGGTAAAACAAAAGCTCCATAATTACAAAAGCTATTGTTCCAACCTTGTCTGAAAAGTGATCTCTACACTTCGAAGCTACACGATGTTTACTTTATATATGTAGATGAGACTAACAGTAATTCAGATTTTAAACAACGATGGAATTCACTGCTATATGTTGGTTCCAAATTCTCAATCGTATAAAAGTAACATTTTAAACACTTACAGCTCATATTTATTTTAAAATAAATCGTTAAAACGTAATTGCAGCAGAAACCACCTAAATTATGTAGTATAGGGAGCTTTTGAAAGCTTAAATACTGTCATTTTTGAAAACAGCTAGAATTCTAGTTAAAAACATAATCTCTAAATTCTGATGGACCAAATATTATGAAGGTAATGATGAAGCTGAGAATGAAAGAAAAGAATAAAAACAACAGATTTGTAAGTTGATATTTCTGGGTTGCTTCGAACCTACGACCCTGTTTTCGTTCGGAATTTTATTTTATGAAGAGTGGAAACATAAAATAGTGGTGTAATTTTAAACAGATATATCCTTTTAACATATAATGTTATATTTTAGAATATTAATTATAAAGACATTTACTTAAGTTCCGTTATGTTTATTTCATTTTTTAGATATTATTATTGTGGTGTTATAATAAATTATTCAGTTAGAAATTATCATTCTTAATGTAAATTTATAACAAAATTAGATGTATTATTATTGCAATATATACGAATATATATACAATATATGCAATTCTGTACGAAATCTGTACAATTATTTCAATGCTTACTTTTCTGAACTTAATATGTATAGCATATGTATTACGCTTTTTGTGGTGTAACTCGTAGCCCCAGTTTATTTAACAAGATATATATTTAATGAGACCATATTATTTTATTTTTAAGTATTAATGTTATATATAGTTATTGAACATTGAACAATCAGAACAATTAATACTTGTAAAAATGTACAGATTTTTTCAACATCAATCATATTAATATAGTGAGTTTTGGATGGGCATGGTACGGTTTTATACAATAACATTGTGGTAGTATATACAGACCGGTAATTATATATATAAATCTATTAAGCTAAACAAATGACAATAATTAAAATTAACAATTTAATTATGACTAATTTTACAATAAGCTACACTACAGTGTACAAAGAAATTATTCAACATTGAAATCTGATTTTCTAAGTGAACATATGGACGATTCATTTTTCGCAATGTTAGCGCTACATTTTCTGAGTTTTATGTGCTGATATTCAGTGGAATCCTTGGAATGCGAAGAGGAATTAGAACCACTTAGCTTAACCACACGAAGTCTGGATATGAAGAGGGCGGCAAATGTTGTCCTGAACTTGGCTGACATGGCACAATAGAGGATGAAATTAAGTGAAGAATTGAACAGGACAAGAATGTCCATAAGATCCCCGATTCGAACATAAATCATATGCAGGAAGCAGTTATCGAAGGCTGCCACCGTATTGAGAATACCTTGGGGTATTTCAGTAACTAGAAAACTTACCACAACCATGATAAGCATTGCTGTTGTCCGCTGATTATCACGTGTCGTCGAGTCGGTCACCTCTGCCTTTAGTCGCAAATGACTTCGGCGTTGTTTGTTGAGTGCGATTATTAGAGTGCGAGTGAAGATGGTTATGAGTGCACATGCGAAGATGCGCACGAAGCAGCCGTAAAGGATAAAAGTTATGAGAGTGTAATAACTCTTGGCCCATTCGTACTGGGTGAACCAGTAGGCTGCGGGTCGAATCTCTTCTATATATCGGGAGATGTTGTTGGGAATACAGAGAATGATGGTGACTATAGTTGTTATCAGGATTGTGAGCTTGGCCTGTCGAGTGTCAGCGTCCTGGGCGTTGTTGTGGCTGGCCGGCTGATTGCGCTTTATGGTGCGACATCGGAAGGCTGCCAGCGACACGACCAACACTGTCGATATGATGTGGCTTACTATCATCACGGCGTTGTGAAAGAGAAGGAAGACGATACCTGCCTTAGAGTGGGAATAATTCTTGTAGCCAGGTGACGTGAAGACGTTGAGGTAAAGGGTGTAGATAGTGTAGGTCGTCATTGTAATGGTGTCTGCCACCGCGATTCCTGTTAGCAGATAGTTCGTTGCTGAGCGCATGTTGGGTCGCAATAGAACAATGGTGGTCAAGACGTTAGTCAAAATGCCAAAGATGCAAACTGAGGTGCTTAAGTAACCATGGAAACCTTTGTAGACCTGATCGAACTTCTCCAGTCCTGGATAGTAGTCTGGACATGTCTCATTAGTGGTTATATTGGTACCATTAAACGGTTCATTTGATGCCATAATAATATCTGACAATTTTTCTCTTGTTGTATATATCACGACTGAAAAAGGAATTACAGTTATTATATTTAAAGTAATATATAATTTTTATTTAAAAAATTTATCATTATTGTTATTTAAAAAAGTTATTACTATCTCTACATCTTGCGTTACCTCTTAGTACGATTTTCTTTGTATTACTGCTTCAAATAATCTTTGTAGAAATGAAAATAATATTTTAGTCAAGTATTAACAGTAACTATTGCTTATATATTCATATTTTGATTTCCGTGTTTCTGATTGGCAAACAACTTTTCTTGACATTCCCACTTTTCTATCTTATTGATGATTTTTTTTTATATTCCTTTCCTGGCAGTAATTTATATTTTATTCATTTCCGAATTGGATAATTCACTAGTTGATAATTTTTAATATTTATAACATTTATAAAAAAATTACTAAATAAAATGGTACATATTTATGACTTTTAGATATTTATGTATTTTGAACACAAGTAAATCAATTTTATTCGGAATTTTATAAACTATTGTAAACTAATTATTATTTTCACAAAGCGTAATTTTTATTTCTCATTAATTTAATCTTTTTAAACAAAAATAGGTGAGACAAACACAAACTTTATACAAAAAAATAATAATATACTATTATATTTGTTATATAGGTACCTACTAATAAATAAATTATTTTATTACTAAAATTAGATACTATATAATCTAAATAACTATTTATAATTATGCCACTAGCATTTTTCTAGAAATTAGAGTATACAAAAAACCATCTTTGAAAATGACATTTTTTACTTTTTTTAAACATTTTGGTCGTTTGAGTAAATATGTGCCCCTACAATTAATTGATTCACGACAGTTCACAAAAAATATTGTTGGGAATTTTATTTTATTGCAAAATTAATGATTATTTCAATTTGAGGCTTATTTTAATTTTTGATATTGATAGTATATAAACTAATGGTAAATCTTGAAGAATTTTATCTTAATGCTATCTTGTATGTTAAATTTTCATGTTAATTTATTTTTCAGGTCTGCCTACACACTCACACCGCATTGAGGCAGTTGGGAGCCGATGCTTTGGTAACCCTGGTGCGCGAGGCTATCAATTATAAGTTTGATCCTACCTTTTGGAAGAATACGGTAAGACATGTCTGCCTTCTAACATCACTGCTTATAAGGAATATGCAGATAATTATTCTTAACCTGGCAAGTTATCTGAGTCTAGTTAACCTTCGTGAAAATGTGAAGTGTTACTTTTCAATTCAGAATAACTTTCTTATATACGAATAACAAGTATAATTGCAGACAGCATTTGATGACTTTATAAAATTAAGCGTTTTCTAAATTAATTTACCCATTTTAATTTAAAACTATGAGAAAACTTAATCTTAATCTGATAGAATGAATACTATTTTAAATATTGATTTTAAACTTAAAAGTTGCGTTCCCGAATAAGTTAAGGTCGCATGGTTCAATTTTTTAATTTAGGAATCAATCGAAGGTATATTTCGATTAAACATAATTAAATTCCATACAGTTCTAAATTAGTCATAATGCCTTTTCTTGCAAGTATGGGCCTCTTCTTATATGTTTTAACGGAGTATGACGCACATTTTCAATTTTGGAATTCATTTTGATTATTTCAGAGAACTTGAAAAATTATTTTTCATTATATT
>JAUZNC010012307.1:0-29959 GCA_034780395.1 Vannuccia rotundouncinata | reverse complement strand
TTTATCAGCTATGGGTTTCTTCAGACTTTGTCAGGTAGATTTCAATTTTGATGTAGCTAATATGATGCCCAATAGCTTTTTGTGGACTCTTGAGAATTATTCAGGTTACAAGCGTGCAAGCGCGACCTACTATACTCCCTACTTCACAACAGGCATGCATGGATACAAGATGAGGCATCTATTACATTTTAATAGGAATAGCAATTTGAGGCTAAAGGTTTTACTTGTAAGAGGATCAAACGATAACATTTTACGGTGGCCTTTCCGAAAAAGAATTCAATTCACCTTTTTAAATCAAGTCGACAGAAGGAGGAACATAACTAAATCGGTCACTGTCACAATTCCCAGGATTAATGTTTGGACTTCGTATATGACAATCATCAACTTTCGAGAACTGGACCCAAGCAATCGGGGATACTCCCAATTTATCCGGAACAATCGATTTTCTATTTTGATTGATTTTGTGAACTTATAAATGTAAATGTAATCATTGTTTCTTGTTTTAGAATTAAATATCGATCATAATCACATCCGCTGTTTTATTTTTATTTGGGGTCTTCTAAAATAATATTTATTAAGGCGATATAAATATCAAAATGTTCACAAATTTTATTACAAAATGTCTCAATTATAAGTAATGCTTTTAATATTATAGAAGTGCACATGTTTACATGTTTTGTAATCTTAACGTATGACAAATAATCCTCTATTCGTTTCATAATTTAAAAATTTAAAAATATTATACATTTGCCACCTGAACCAGTAAACGAGTTTACCAGCCTCGAAGGCTACGTTTAAAAAGATTTTACGTTAAATTTCTTCGCCACATCGCTAGTTATTTAATTTTTGTAATTTTAGTATTCCTATTATTTTTCCAAGCAAAACTTGATGAATTTGAAATGTTCATAATATTTGTCCATGTTATCTTTTAATAAAATACAAGATATTTGATTTTCCAAATTTTTAAAAATAATACAAATCTTTTATAACTAGTTAAATTTAGTTAACTCATTAAAATATTATTCGAACCGACTTTGGACTTGATTACAAAGGTCACCCCTAAGATCTAGAGATATAGAGCACTCAAACGACAAAGAACCAAAACAGATCTTATCGGTTCAATATTTAATATACCTTTGAAAAGTTTGAAAACAATATAAATAAGTACCTCGAATTTGGAATGCGTACTCAAACTTGAGAACTTTAGAACTCTCCTCTTATGTCCGTGGAGATTAGATCTACTTTTATAAAACCATAAGATCTCAAGAAAGTGGTTCATATCTGGTCGCTTAGTGCTACACGAAGTTAGCTTTTTTCAAGAAAACTATTAAGATGTCAGAAGATCAATTTGATCAGGATGATCCTGCATTTCGATCACCAGTGAATCCAGAGGTAATAAACTTTGATTAGAAGGCTCTCTTATATTTCCTATAAATATACAAATTATCAAATAAGGCGAAAAAGTACATAACTAAAAACACTCAAGTTTTTTTGGAACATTAAAACACTCTGTGTCCAAAGTTAACTGAACAAGTAAATTATGTTTTAATTTAAAAAAAAAGTATTTTTATTCATATTATTGTTTTTATAATATGTTGTTACAGGATCTATTCAAAACTTCTTACATGTTTGGTTTGATCGAATTGAATGTCGGAATTATTTATTTGTTTTATAAATAATATAAATTAAAAAAATATTATTTGTTAAAGACGTCTAAAAAAGATTTAATAAATGGAGACCGAAAATGATAAAAATTAGTTTAACGGTAACCTTCCAGATCCCATTTTGACATCTTTCATTGCAATTGATGTCATCTATAGGAGTATAAACGGACGTTACTTACAATATTTGTAATTACGAAAAGGTAAAAATAAAAAACATAAAATGTGGTAGTTAGTATACAAAGGATAAAAGCAGAACACGGGAGGTATAGAAACATATTTTAAAAATTCATAACAAAAAAGGATACTGTAGTCTGTCAGCAGCAATTGTGTCATTTGACTCTCTTTTGAGCTGTGCAAAAGTAGACTAAATCGGTCAATATATATTTGCACAAGTACGAATTTCTTTTAATCTTATACATAGTATGAGTCATTTATAACAATATATATGTTTTTCTGGAGAATTCTTTTTAAGTAAGTTTAATTTATTTTAATCCGTTTGATAATCATTTGAACGTTTTTATATCGGACGCTGTCTTATGTGAATCCAGTGAAGTTAATTACAATATCAATGGTTTGACTTCTTCTATTATGAAAGAACCTTAAAATAGACTTTGTTTTAATTTTGAATCGAAGATAAATATTAAGTAAGTCAATTTCTAGTTTCAAATTCGTAATTTAAATATTTTATCAATATATTGATTTATTCAAATACAAATTTCACAGTCAGGAATAATCCATCTGCATTCAGTATCATATGTATTTATGTCCGAACCCCGAACAATGCCGTCCGAATGACATTGTTGAGGACAGGTTTTTTGAGGTATAAAAAAATCCACAAAATAGATGTAATTTATTATTTAAATATTAAAAAACTACCTTATAATTTGGTAACACCATTATTTCTAATCTTATAAAATATCCGTTATATGAAAAGGAATATTTTAATTCGACTGTTCAAATTTTACTGAATATATTTAATACAACTGAAGAAGCAATGCAGCCATAAAAGTGTAAAATATATATAAAATGTTTTACTATAATTAAAACATATAAGCAATACATTTTAAAGTACGATTTCGGGGTTTAAACTTTCACTCAATTATGAATGTATAGTTATAAAATACTAAAAGGTTTTTTTGATTATGGTTAAGATTTAAATAAAAATTTCATAATATCATAAATCATTTACGATTTTGTCTATAATGTAACTGCTTACGACTATAACATGTTAGTGTCAATGGAGTTGACCCGCACAGCTATAATATTGAAAACTAAATGAGATAAGAGATGGCATTCATGTCACGAGTAATCGAGTTGTTCTGATCTTGATTGACTGAAGATCTTTGAGTTCAATGGCATTATAAGTAAAGTGTTAGTACGTGCCATACAACCTGGGTACAATGTTCAAATATTAAACATTCAATCTTAAAATATTAAAAACGCAGGCTACCCCATTTGAATTTAGGGGGTGTATCAAATTGACAAAATAATGTTAACTACAAAATAAACAGTAAATTGACTATGCTTAGAGATTAGTAAAGTGTGATAGGCCTCAAATATTAAAAAAAATCAATAACTAATAAAATGGAGTGAAGGGGGAGGGCGAGGCCGATAGTAAAGTATGTGCTAAGAATTAAAAAGCCTCATGATGTGTAAAAATCAAAATCGTAATCATGGAGGAAGGGTCTTTTGTATGAATATTATGAAGAGTAATATAATAAATTATATACTGTTTATACATAATTATGCTATAAATATTTCTTGTTATCTATAAGTCACCTTTAAAATAATTTCTTATGCTTCAATCATCTTTTGTTTACCTGATAATCGGTCTGAAAATACATAATATAACTATGCAGTTCAATTATCTATTGATTGATTGATATGTTGAATTTTATTAACTGACTGAATGCTAGTAAGATTTTTAAGATTTTTAAAATGTTGGACATTTAATTCTATAAAGCAATATTTTCCATAGTATATGAGTAAACTAATCCGATATAAATTTGATATCCTTTTTCATTAAACTATTTATAAACTTAACTTAAACTATAATATTAATATAAATATAAAATATTCAATAAATTATTACAGTATTTCAAAACACATTTTAACTATTTATAGACCTAATTAATTATCCTTACGTAATAAATTGTGGTTCTTAACCTTTCTTCATTTAGCCAGACTTCGGCATTCTCTTCGACATTGATGGGGTAATCGCACGAGGCTTGAATCCTTTGCCACAGGCCGTGGAGATGATGGAAATGCTCAAAGGTAAAGATGGAGAACTCAAGGTCCCCATAGCTTTCGTGACCAACGCGTGCAACAAGCAATCGATAAAGGCCAAGATGATTTCTGACTGGTTTGGTGTAAACGTACGTTTTGCTAGCGACCTCATACTACCTTAGCAGAATAATGCGCCTACAATAATGGTCAAATGAATAAAAGCGTTCTATTGGTTCATTATCCAAAGAAAATAGAGCGAGCGACTAGAACCTCATCTATGCTAAAATCTATAAAAAATTGAAAACTGTTTTAATCTGTATATCTATAAATCTATAATATATCTATATTAATAATCAATACAAAATTCATGGGAGTTATTAATGCATTGATATTTATTATAATATCAATATTCTTTATAGAAAACTACTGACTATGACTTGTCATAGTAAGTAGTGTGTGAATGTAGTTGCCAGCTATTTTTTAGAGTGAGGGTTCTTGTCGCTCGCTCTATATTCCTTGTTCATTATCCGAATAATAAGTTTTAAAGAATGAAAACGATTCTTCCGAAATAGAATTGAACACTCTGAAAATGGATTCATAATAATTATCTTAATAATTAATATCATTGTACAAAAATTTAATTTTTCGGGAATATTGATTGCTCAAAAAATATTTTAAAAATAAATTTCTTGTCTATAATTTGTCATGAATAGGAATTTAAGTCAATAAGTATATATATGTAAGCCGAATTTAGATATTTATGTCTTTAAAACGTTTTTTTTTAATCCAACAGTTCACAGCCGATCAAGCCATCCATTCGCAGAGCCCTCTGTCCGTGTTTAGTCACTGGCACGATAAATTTGTTCTCTTTGTAGGTCAAGGTCCTGTCCTAGAGATTGCTAATGAGTAAGTAAAACGTATAATATACGCCAACGGTAAAATAATTTTCGATTTAAATATTTTTCAGTAAAATTAATTTTATTAACACATTTTAAGCTTGATAAATAAAAATGGTTAATTCAAATCGATTAACAAATATATATATTTTTTTAATTGGTAAAGAGCAAATCTTTTTAAATTTAATCTTCTTTTTTCAGTTTGGGATTTAGAAATGTATGTACTCTAGATCAGATCAAAGACGCTTACCCGCTTCTAGATATGGTGAATCACGCTCACAGGAAAATTGTGGTACGTGGGATGTTTTAATAATTAATTGTTGACGCATAATTATTATAAAGAAGAAAGAACCCTTTACATAATATTATAACTTTTATATAATATCAATTTAAGAATATGTGAGGAACTAAATTTTATTAACACAAGCTTAAAATTGTTTATTTAACTTTTGAGGTAATAATATGATTTGGCATAAATATTTCCTCTATTTTGTGAGCTAAATGGATGTTTTTGTATCTGTCTGGTAGCAGTTAAGTTTCAAAAAATTAATATTTGACTGTGCTCGTTTAACCGATTGTTTCATATTAATTCTTCAGGCCCAAGGATACGTTGAGAAGTCTTTTCCTAAACTTGAAGGTATAGTTTGAAAATAAAAATTCTGAAAATATATCTTTTATTTTGTAAATAAGAGAAATATTATACTGGTATATATTGAATAATTATTACTATTGTGATATTTAAGTAATATACTTTATAAATTATGAATAAAGGGTAAATGTGTAAAAGTTTATTGCACTAAAAACATCATTTTTTCTCCGATTAATCTATAATATTTGAAATATTATTAATACACTGTTTCAAATTTTTTTAATTAGTGTGAAATGATACCATTTCAAAACTGAATATTGTGAATTTCATAATGATGTATTAAATATTAATCATATGACATTTAAGCTATAAAATAATTGTGCTACAATGTGCTACTATTCAAAGTATAGTTTGGCAATACTAACACATGAGCGTTATATTGCAGCCATTATTCTAATTGGAGAGCCAGTTGGATGGGAATCCTACCTCCAAATCCTCATTGATCTTCTAATAACCGACGGAAAACCGGACCATGCCCCAGAACAGTTCCCAGAGAAGCACCTGCCTATTCTCGCCTGCAATATGGATTTGGTCTTCATGGCAGAGGCCTGTATGCCAAGGTGACTGATACGTTTTTATTTTCATGCAACCGGGAATAAATAAGAATTTAAATATGTTTTCATTATTTAAAACTTGCATTGTAGCAATTTATATAGGATCCCAATTTGTATAAATAATAACTATCTCATTAAAACACACTATATTTTGCAATTATTCCAAAGGTTTTTTCGTAGATTGAAAACGTTATTCTTTCCCATAAATCCCATAAATTCCCATAAGTCGTTCTCTCCGATATAAGTCTATACTTTTAATAGATTTATCCCACGCTTTTTATTTCCCTAATGTGCTGGAAATATCATTTAATCATTCATCACATTGTTTGTATTAATTGGGGTAATGCAGAAGCCCCTCCTCTCCAGGAATTATGCCCCTGTAGAACTTGACTCTATTTCTAAAAGAATTAGGATTGTTTTAAGATATTAATTAACAAAACTCGGTATAACACTTAACAAAATTAAGTATTTATCCAATGTAAAGACGCGATGGTTAGGAAATTACTGTTTTACGTAGGCGTGTTTGTAATCAATTATAGTAATTCTGGATTATTAGCTATTTTACAGATAATATATTTCAAACACATTATTACTATATTTATTATATAAATATGTTTGTTTTTATAACTATGTATTTGTAAGTTTGTAAATGTATTTTTTTCTAATTTTCCTGTGATCTATCTCACTGCTTTTTCTGATACGCCTATTATTGTTAAATTATTATTAAAAAAAATAATTGTTTAGAAATTTGTTTTATATATTTTTTGATTAAATATTTTTTTTATTTCAGAAATTATTATCCCTAATTCTGATTCATACAATTACCTATATATTAAAATTTTAAATTATTAATGACATAAATTATTAATATGATTGAAATTTATAAATAGATATAATTTTATAGCGTGTATGATTCATATGAACAATTTCATAACTTTTAATTACGATGAGCAATATTTTAAAAAGGATTATTTTCTTTATATGATTTCCTTCTTCTTCAGGTTTGGACACGGTGCATTCTTAGTGTGCCTGGAACATCTTTATGAAGTAATGGAGCAGTTATATACCCTATATTTAAATATAAATGATTGGTTTTGACACCGAGCTCAATAATGACCTTATTAATGTTTTTCAGAAAATCACTGGGAATCAATTAATTTATTCGGCGATCAGTGGCAAGCCCAGTGAGATTAGCTATCGATTTGCGGAACACACTCTTTCTCATGTCGCCAAAGATATGGGATATGAGAGTAAAATAAGCAAAATATATTTCTTGGGGTAAGTTAAATAATGTATAATTGTATTATGCAATAAAATAAAAATAAAGCACTACGCATAAATTAAGTTGGAGTTGTATATGGTACAAAAGGCAGAGGTTTCAGAAAAAGGCCTTCATAATAATTAGAGTAAACGCTGGAGACCCCACACCAAAAATAAACATCGAAAATTTGATTTTGTCGGAAACTTTTGAATTTTTCTTTTTGAAAAAATAAAAACACTCCTAAGAAATAACTTCTGAAAAAATTAAGAAACGATTTCTAAATAATGTCGGAAATATTATAACATACAGCCCCTCCCCCATTTTATTGTAGCAGTACGCCTATATATGCAATTGATAAATGCCTAAGGATGAAACCTTTAGCTGGTAAAAGTTTTGTACAATTTTGCGTTTTTTCCAAATATTCTATTTAGTTTTATGTTTAATGTGTGCCACTTTATAAAATGTGCAAATGTTATAACATATATTTTTAAAATCACTATCAGTGACAATCCAGAGGCGGATGTAGTTGGCTGCAACCTCTACAACAACTATCTCAAACGATTCCGTCGACTGTCAGGAGGTCGTGAGATAACCAGTGAAGAGCGCGGAGAATTGAGACGACGAGCCTCCACAACATCCTCCCGAGTCATTCCCGAGGATGCCGAATTCGTTCCACAAACTGCCCGGTCTATAGAATGTGAGAACACGCAGTTGAAATACAGTTTTCACCGTTTTACTGTTAGAAACGGGATGATAATATAAAGAGAATAAACTGGAGTTTAACTGAAGATAATAAACCTTCTTTAACATTCCAAATAATTTATAGTGAACATTTTAAAAGTAAAGCGCATTTTAAGACATCATATATAATGCATCTTTTAATCCTTATAATTATACATTTCTTTTAATAAAATGTCCCTTCATATGTGTTTAATTGAAAAAAAATTTAATAAAGGATAACTGAAAATGAGACAAAGTTAATAAAATAATAAAACACAAATATAAATACTGATTCCAAGAATTTTGATTTGGCAGCAATCCTGGTCCGCACTGGTGTGTACAAGCCGCCCTCAACAGATGGTCAAAAGTTCATCAAACCCAGCTATCTCCATCGCGATTTTGGACAAGCTGGGGAACTGGTTATCCCCAATCTGGAGGTAGAGGACTGTCTCGAGGCGATTAAACACATACTCGATGTTGAGAGATTCAAGCCCAAAGAGATGTGATTACACGAAGTGACGGTTATAATACTTATAGTGCTTCTGACTAGAACTGTTTCATTTATCTACAAAGGGTGGAAAGCAGCTCAATATAGGATCATGTTGATAGCGTATTTGTTAGTTCTTGGTAGAATAATTATTTATTTGTTGTTGGGAATTTTTTAAAATGCCATTTTTGATATTTTGTTAGTCGAATTTTGAAATATTATTTCATATTTTCTCAACTTCAAAGCGTCCATTGATTTTATTTAAGAATGCCTCGTATTGTTTTGTGTATTTCGACGATAGTCGGTCATGTTGAAAATTGTCTTATTGATTTATTTAAATTCTGTAAATATGTAATTTTTCGAGATCACATAAATATATTTAATGTTGGGTATAATGTTGTGTTTTTTTAATACCTTCTTTCTTTTAGCAAGGGAGTCTAATTCTAATTTGTAATTGAAAAATGTGGAAATATATGTTCTGTGTTGTCAGCTTATTTGATAATTATCACAAATTTATATCTACAAAGTCGCACAGCTTTTATACTCTCAGCAAAAATGAGGCGGAAAATAGGACTTTATAAACGATTTAGATGCTAAATTAAAATTGATAAAACCTTAATTTTGATACATTGCCACCTGATATCTTCCCAAGATCCTATATTAAATACCAGGAATGCTACCCTTTGTAAAGAGATTATCAATCGATATACTGCAGGACTATACAATTAATAGACAAAACGCTTTAAAATGCTGTTTTTAAATAAGTATTGTTGATAAATAATTTAGTTTAAACATACTGAATTTCGTCTTTTGTGTAAGAGAATATCTGGTATTGTAAAATCAAAATTAAATATTAATAATACTATATAATTAATACTAATAATTTATAACTATACTAATGATAGTTACCTAGATGTATATCAGTAGCGGATCTAATATTTCAAAAAATATATTTTTTTGAATCTGGAGTTTTCATAGATAACATATATAACTCAAAATTCGGAAAAATAAGAAAATCGATAAACGTTATTCGAAAATTCTAAGAAAATTCAAAATTCGAAGATTTTAATAGTAACATTTCGGAGTTTCATAAATTTTCGAATTCTAGATAATATTTTATTTAAAGGAAAAATCAAACAATAAAATAATAAAACATTTTTGTTCTTTAAGTGATACTTGAATTCAATCAATTAATAATATTCATGTTTGTTTTAAAGGTTAACTCAGTTTTATCAATCACAAAATTTAAATAAGATAAAATATAATAACATGATGATAATAAACACATTTTTAACGTTACAAATCCCAATATTTTACTAAATTATAATGACATAGACCTCCCAATTAAACATTCTACTTTTCTGATCTTTCAATGATCCAAATACTTTAAATCAAAATCATGAATATCAAAAAAATTCTTATTACAAAAGAAAAATAATAAATTTTAAATAAAGTATAATAAAGTATAAATAAATCATTTTGCATAAAATGATAATAAACTCCAAACTACAAAGGTATTGCGTTTTTTAATTAATATTTATTATTCACTATCAATGCATTGTAAACGATTTAATAATATTATACAGGGTGGCGCATAAGTGTGGAAACAAACGAATTGGTTAGAAAATCAATTGTATGAAAAAACGCATTCGATTATCGTTGCTGAACCTTTTCGGAAGATTTTTATTTTGAAATTGTTGAAGATGGGAGCACAATTAATGTTGCCAGACACATCGAATTTTTAGACAACAGCTGCTTTCAGACCTCCGTGGAAATGGTATTACAACAAAACGCATTTTTTTATGCATGACAATGCAAGACCACACATAGCTCGAATCACTGAACTATTCTTGGACGATTATACTGGGACAAAGGTTCGCCAACCAGCTTAAACCTGATGGGCCATAAAGTTTTCCAGAATATGGAAGACTGCAGACGATTAATTTTCAGAATGTCATTGACATCCGAAATTATGTCACAAAGTTCCTTGCTTTTTTAACTGAGCAGAAATTGCTATTGTGCTATTAGTAACTACAATTTTGACTTAATTCCGTGTATAATACATGCATGTATTCTGAGCTAATGATTCAAATCCTTATGGATTTACAATTTGTTATTGAGTATTTGTTTGTTTGAACAAGTAATAAAAATTAATTAAAAAACGCAATATTTTTCGGACCCCCATAAATCAATTAATTGTTGCAATTTCACAAAAAATATCAGATAATTAAGTATGTTATAAATAATTATGTCAATTGGATTTTATGGCTATTTAAAAAAATTAAAAAATAATGTGTGCGTTTAGTGTGTGGCACCCGCTATTTATTTTTTTGTCATTGTACTTACTTAGAAATACTTGAAAGAGACATTACACTTTATATTAAAGATCTCACAAAGATCATTCGTGATAAAATATTTCCATAAGTTATTAAACTTTTTAATTAGTACATTTGTAATAAAAGTCAAGACTATCTCTTCAGTTCTAATATCATGTATCACGTTATACAAATGGTCATTTCAAACAACACAGAGAGAACCGAAATGGTTGTGAAATTTATTAGTAATATAAACAATTAAATCGGATAAGGAGCCACAAGTTTAGTAGATCAGCATTGGGTGAAGATAAGTGTGTAACGAGTACTTTGGATGTACTTTTCTGGCGCATGAAAGACATTTTAAGTGTTATAAAATAGGGTGCGGCTCATAAAACATGTTTAATTTTGTGTTACATATTTCTGTATAGAGATATCAGTTCAAAGATATTTAAGGTATTGTCTAGTTATATAGATATTCCACGACATTGTGATATTTAATATTAGCGGTCCTTTCATGCATGTTTTAGACGTATCGATCATGGGCGTCAGTAAGAATTCAATTATTAGAAAACAAATACTTTCGATTAATAAATTCAGATGCAATATGATTTTCATTCAATACAAAAGCTTAGCGTTGTTTTATTTATTTAATTTAAAGGATTTGTTACGTTTATAAAATGAAATTTACTGTACAATTAATGCACATATTATGTATCATTGTACGCGATTGTAATTGATTATTTGTTCAAATAGAAAACAAAAATATCTTTTGATGGACGAATAAATAGATGAATTTAAAATAGATTACATTATTTCCAATATACGAAATAATATCATTTATATTTTATTAAAAGAATTTTAAAATAATAAATGTTGCAATAAACGTTGTGAATCATATTAATTTTATCCATTTATATAAAATTCAATAAGTATTTTTTATTTAGTTTTTTCGAAATAATTTTTAATTGGTATGCCGTAAATTTAAGACGAATAAATGACCAAATCTACTTTTACATATAAAACTGCACATCTATATAAATGTAAAAGTAATTTTTATTGAAAAGTTGTATTGAGAATATAGGGGCTATTAAAATTTAATTCTTTATTAAAATATTGCAAATTCACATATTTTAATTCACCGATAAATTAAAAAAAAAATTTTTTTAATAATATGAACATATATTTATCCAAATGCAAAATAGGTATTATAAAATACATGATTAATGTTAATATTACATTGTACTTTAAATGATTTTCACAAATAACAATCGAAATTATATTGAACTATTCTTTATAGAAATACATAAAGATCTGCATTATTACTCATAAAAATTAAGTAGTATAAACAATATATATATACGTTATCTTATGTTTACATTCAATAATATGGTAGGTATGTACATTAGAATGATTTCGTTCGATTAACAAACAAATTAACACAGATTTTAAGAATTAGTTGTCTTTGGGTGGCTTTTTGTCAGCAAAGGTTCCGTCTAAATGAAGTCCAACAAATCGTTGAAATGATTCTTCAGCTACTTGTTCAACAGTGTCTTCTTCTTCACGCGCAGTGGCTCTGGATACGTCATCCTCGTCTGATTGGTCATCCATGTCGTCATCATCATCCCCTGGACGACGAGCGTGCTGGATAAAGACACCCGATGACGTCACACGACCACACATCAAATCGTCATCATCCTTGACATTGTTGGCAGACGATGTGCTACTGGTAGTCTTCTTTTTCTGCTGCTGTTTTAATTTCCGTTGAGCCAATTTAACCTTCTCGGGTTTGTAGACCTGTGGTGTATGAATGTGCAGAACTCGGTAATAATAACAAGCAACTTAAATGTTTAAAGCTTTAAATAAACAAATACCTGTTGGTACTCTTTTTCCGCCTCTTTAAGCTGAACCATAAATGTGCCCAGTCCCTCCCCAGTAACAGAAGAGATTCCACAGGCCCGCAGATCCGAATAGAAGTCATCTAGTACCAGCGACATGGAGTGAGTGAGGCTGGACATGTAGTTTTCTTGATCACTATCTGAAGATTTGAGAGCCTCTTGGAAGGACTCGAAGTCTCGCATCCACTCAAGAGCGAAGTCGCAGTCAATAATGTCCGTCTGTAAAAAAGAGGGCTCTGATTAATCATCTCTAACCGCCAGAAGAGTGGAGACGAGAGCTGGGCTAACCTTGTTGAGCGCCACAATGAAGGGCAGACGTGTCTTGTATAGAATGGAGCAAGCATAGAGCATGTTGGACATGAAGGTGACGGGTGTGTGGCTTCTTGGTGTGTCCATTACATACACCACCACCGTTGGAAAGGTCGAGCCCTGATAGCAACGAGATTTCGTTTTACAAACTAATTATCGTATCAATATTCCCAAAAATGCATTCCTATTCTGTCTCACCAAGGTTTCTGTAATAATGACACCAGAAGCGGACCAAGTAAAAACCTCAATCTGCCCCGGTGTGTCAATAACGATGTAGCGAAATGATGAACTTTTCTTTTGAATCAGGTTTAAAACTTGATCGAACTTGGTTGCAAAGAGATTTAGGGAGGTCATAATCGCGCCATTTGGGCCGAGACCATACTGCTTCATAACTTCTTTGTATTTCACAGTGTCCCGGATGTCTGAAAATTTTTTGATACAGTAATAAGCAATGTCATAGCAATATTAAAAATGTAATAGTAAGAGATAAATTGGAGACCCGAATTCAGAATAATACGAATAAATAACTTTCAGTATCTTCTACAAAATCTCTAATTTCTTATTATAATTAATTATTAAAATAAATTATTTTATGAAATATATTTTAAAGATACTTCTCAAATCACAAAATTAAATACTGGCTCACCAATATTGATAGGATATGGAACTGAGTGGACTGCTGGGTCGAGGTTGATGGTATAAGGCAGCTCTCCTACTGAGTTAAGATGCGAAGTCAATGCCTGTACGAAGGCAGTCTTCCCAGACCCAGCCATACCCATCACAATTATACATGTTGGGAGGTCTCCTGGGGCCCCTGCGAAAGGAACTTCGGGAGCACATTCAGCCATTGTTTGTTATTCAAATAGTTGAGCTAGAAATAAAAGTATAATAAGAACCAAAAAGCTATACTACAAATATGAACGTTTACATAAATTCCAACCAGCACAAAAATGGTCTCAACACATGTCCAAATGGAACCAATGTAACCATAGAAAGAGTGGATTGGGATTTTTGATATAAATAGAATTTCATTTCATTTCAAAACAAAATAATATAAATAATTCAAAATTCGTATCAGGTGTTTTAAAAAATATTCCTATTTGAGAAGAAACAAATAAATAGAATTTCATGATTACATGACACACAATGTTTAGTGCAGAAATAATAAGAATTATTATATGACAAATATATTACCAGTTTTTTTATCATTGTTCAAAAAATATTACCTATCTAAAATGGGTTATATGAGGTTCTAAAATAAAATATTAAATAAGATACACACAGGTACCGCCAAGCATATTTTTAGGTGGAGGGAGTTCACATTTAGGAAAAGATTTTATTTTATTGGAAATATCAGACTAAAATAACATGTTTCAAACCCCAATATAAAATGAAATTAAGAGACAATTATGGGTTGTTCCATGCAGACTACTCTATCTTCACTCAGTTATCAATTGAGCAGCTGGCAACCAATAATTTCTTGGTAGCAGGTTCGAGACTAACTTGCACTGATGAGAACCAAAAGGTCAAAGCTGGTCTGTGGGTCATTCTGCTTAGTTGATATACTGTGACGATTAATTCTTTATAATTAGTTATGCATATTTAGACCAAATAGTTAAATCTAACCACAAAAAACAGTCTAGATATGTTTATGTATCAGTTTTATGCTGGTTTGAGTTATTGCCAAATACATTTCCTGTACATTTCTCAGGTAACAGGACAACTTGATCCAGTACAACATATTATTTGTCATGTCATGAAGACAACAATAAATATAAAATAGAATTTATCACTTTGAGCTGTTTTAAATCATTTTTTAAGAATCTATATTTCTGATTTGAAAGTGCTTGAGAATCCAGTTATTAACTTAAATTCATGTTTAAAATTTAATTATGATTTCTTTTAAGTTTTTTTTTCTCAAGTGTTCTGCCTTTATTTAATTCATTGTCCTTATAATATTGACAAAATATATACTTATATACAGCATTTATGCAGAATATTTAAAAGAAAAAATCCCATAACTTTTCTAGGATTCTGTGAGAATTGGAAAATTTTCAAGACCTTTGTTACAGTATTAATTTCACAGAAGTTTTAATTCTTTTTAATCGCATTTACATTCTTTAAAAAAGTATGGTAACTTTTTGAAAATTAAACAAATTTTAAAGAAAATTACAAGAATTTTTCATACTTGTATGACCCCTATATATTCAGTTGTGTGACTTAAGTCTTGGGTCAAGTTATCAGTCATTTTTTATCTATTTATATACAAAATAAGGCTTGGCAATAATTTCCAATGAACAAAATGCAGTGGCCAGAATTTGCAGTGACCAGGATTTGAATTTTAGAATAATTTGTTTTTCATTGTAAACATATAATTATTTATATACATGTAACAAATGTATTCTATATTATAATATTTCAAAATGCTTTTAAAAATATATACATAATGAGTTTAAAGTAACCAAACCCAGACAAAAATTTTTATAATGCTACATATTGTATTGTTATCATGAGGTATAGAGGTTTACAGAATAGTGAAGAATACAAATAAAATCGAATAGACACAATGTTCAATCAGTCTCTGGAGCAATGCACAACACTACAACAAACTTTCTTGCAAGTTTATGGAGACATTTTCTGCCCTTCAAGTTCAATTCAGACCTTCATTTGTGTAAATCAATTGTTCTGGATTTATGGTAGTATTAGGTTTCCCACATTTTTCAACAATTCAATTAAATCCAATTAAACAGAGCTTGTACACATTTTTAAAAGCAATTATAGCATACAGCATTTTTAACACACCTCATATAAAAAAAAGTTGTGTCATTTCAGGTGATATAGCTAGCCACTCCACATGTCCCCCAACACACTATCCCCCACCATTTAAATGATCATCCAACTAATTGCAAACTTGAAAAGAATAATCCAACAGAGTGCCATCTTGCTGGAAATATAATAATTGGTCAATGTATCATCCTTCTGTGAAACAAAGGCCACATTTTCTCTTGCAGTATCTCAAAATTCAAAGCTCCAGAAGGGTCTAATCAGACCAGCACTAATGATAGAGCCCGAATTAGTGATGCCCAGAACATTAAGTTACTTTTTTAATAGTTTCACATGGATTATGGTCAGCCCAGTAAATACAGTTGGGCCGATTTACATGATCATCAGAAGTATTTCAAGTTGTGTGTTAAACTTTGAAATTAAATCATATATAATATGGTAGATTTTGCAGGCTAGGAGTATCAGAGGAAATCTGGGACCCCACCCATTGCAAACATGTTAGTAACTTTGAATTGAATAAAATTCCTGAATAACAAGAATTGAGTCATCTAAAGTTAATGTCAGTCTTGCCATAATGGATAGAAAATATATTAAAAATTAAACTGATGTATTGTTACACATTGAAATCCAATTATTAGGCCTCACTTTTGTTTTAACATGTAAAAACGCAAAAAAAATACATAATTTGTTAAAACTTTTATGAGCTCAGTTACTTTTGACTCAACCAGTATATTTATTTGAAAATATGCCATTTTTTCTTATTTTAAAATTCATTTATTAAAAGCTATTACATTTTGACTTGGGATCAAAAAAAATACATCTGCAAAGTGTTTCTCAAGCATTTTTTGTGTATCCAAGAGACATATTTTTAATATGCTGAGTAATAGATTTGTCCAAACTATTAAAACATAACTATTTAGTGCATTTTACCAATCTGCACATATTACTAATATGCACTGTGCAAATTACCAATTAATATATTTTTTTTGTAAATTTAACTGCTTTATGTTGAATTAAAAAATAATAATTCTACTACATATATACATATTTTTGCTTGCTTGTATTGAATTTGTTTTATTAAATAATTTACACATCACTGTTGCAAATTCGACTGCTTAAATAAAATAACTCTATTAAAAATATTAAATATTTTTTTAAATTATTTTTTAATTAAATGTTTTATTATATTCAAGTGTTTGTATATAATATAGATTTTTATATAAATTTGTTTAAAAATTATTCAAATAACTGAAATAAATTGGTAATTTGCGCAGCACATATTAGTAATAAGCATAGATTGGTAAAATGCAACCAACATAACCACTTCTTCCAATCCTTGATATCTAACTACCCTTGTAATAGGTTTTCTTTTTTTACTGAAATTGCATTAATGAAGAAAAATAAAATTTGAGCCATATAAATTAGAAAATATTCATATAAACTTACTCAGAAAAATTACAAATCAAAATGAAATAATTGGTTAGTTAAAAGAAAAACTTGTAAATACATTATGTACTTTTCAAACTGAAAATCAGAATTAATAACACAAAATTAAATTGTTATAATCAATCAAATTAAATATTAGAGCCATATTAGTTAGTTAAAAAATACATAATTTTTAAACAGAAAATAAAAGTATTATAAATTGGATATATATACATATCTGACAGTTTTCTGCAGACAATCAAATATAAACCTATACTATAAACAACAGATATAAAACATATGAGGCTGACTATAAAAAATTGGTATGTATAAAAAAAAATAATCAGTGATTAAAAAACGTAAGGCATGTGGGTGGGGCTTGTGCCACCAAAGTCACTGTTGGATCTGCCACTGATATTTTTAAAATAATATGTGTAATAGGTTTTGTTTTGCTAAAATAAAATCTTCTAAGAAAAACTACAAATCATTGAAAAATCCTATTTTTGTTCAAATCTGATTTATCAGTTTTGTTCACACAAATATCCAAATTAATATTTTTTATAGCATATAATAACATACTACATTATTTTTTATTATAGATGAAACGAAGGTATAATTTCTAATCAATTACAATCTTTTACTATCAATAAATCATTGGAATACTGTATATTTATTGTTCTATGGACAAGTGCTAATAATGCTTAATAATTGTGTTATTATATAAAAATTAATATTATTGAGATACTATTAAATTACAGGAATCACTAGATAAACTTGAATAGCTGTTTAATTGATGATTTCAATATATTTTGTAAATTTAAGTTTCCATATTAAATAAGTAACATTCAATATAGCGATAATTAACCATGTTAAACTAAATAAAAATTAATTTGAGCCGCAATTTAATCGAAAACGAGGTCATAAAATTTGTATGAAATTAGGGACAAATGTAAAACACTATAATTATTTTATAACTATATTTTTGTAATGTTTATCAATAAACTAATAAAATTTTAAATGTTTGCATTATTAATATATTAACCAATTTATTAAACAAAGGTTATATATTTTAGAAATAAACATTTATAGCCCGTATTAAAATATTACATTTAACAAATTTTCAAAATATTTTTATTTATCTTTTAAACACAATATAAACAAGTCAGCGCACTCCATAATAGATATTAATCATTTGAAATATCCTATGATCTAAGCCTATGGTAATAGTCTGTTAGCCTTCCACAGCTAAACGTGTCTATGTACTATAAAGCCTATATTTGGATTATACCTAAAAAAAGGGAAATTTTTCAGAGTTTGCATGAACTCTAGACTTTTTAAACGATAACTTATTAAAAGTAATTCTTTATAAGTAATACAAATATTAAAAGTTACAGCTATATGAAGTGTGGTGTTTTGGAAGAATTCTTCCAATTTTTCTTTTACTTCAATCTCTTTTCTCAACCCCAATAAGCTAGTACTCCAACGCATTGATAGATTTTGATAAATTTTTATCATGTATTAGTCATGTGCGTCTAATTTTGAAAGTTTCAAACGATAGAACTAACTGAAGCTATATAAATAAATGGCGAAAAACATTTTTATAAATTCGACCTCAAATTACGTAATATTTCCGTGATAATAAAAAAATTAGTAAAATTATAGTATAAATCAATTATAATATATTTATTCATTTAACATTTAATTAATTTAATTAAAATATTATTTTATTTCGTTGAGTATACTATTTTAATTATAACGCAAAATTTTGCATTTGAATGTTTTAATTAATTAATATAAAATTTTTAGAATGGTAATTATTTTATTAAATTGATTCATAATTGGAATAATTAAATGGAATTATCTGAAAATATTTTTTACAGAGAAATTAATAATATAAGAATTAAAACGAGGCAGCAATAAATCAGACACTCGAGTAAAATCAAATACCAATTTTAATATTCAGAAATTATTAACCACTTAACATAAACATATAGAAATTACCCTTTTTAAAATAAAATCTTTAATTAACAATATTATTTCATCGAGTATTATAAATTATTTGTTATATTACACTCATTATGTTAACAAAAGATGGAAGCACCAAAAAACGCAGATAAGTAATTTATTAAAAACAAAATTGAGATACCTTTAATTAAAAGATAGATACAAATATAAATTGTTCATTAATGATATGCATATTTTTTCAAGACATGTTTTTTTTTAAACTTTGTCTTTCGGAAAAAAGCAAAGGAACATAAAGTTTGTTTATGTTTTAATTTAAAATATTATGTAAAAATTTGTTTTTTTAGCCTCCATGGCCAATAGGGCATTCATTTTTTCCGTGGCATTGTCAGTTACTAAACATGATAAGTTTATCTTAGTGTACTTTTTAGAACTTTACTTGAGTAACTTGACCATTACTATATATGTTAAATATGATTAATACCTAGTTATATAACAATTACATAGTTAAAATGATATATCCCTATAATTATTTGATGAAATGAAAATAATTAATTACCTACCGATGAAAAATGATTTTGGGATTTTGGTTTGTACAACAATTCTTGCGCAACAAGTAACAGACATGTCGATTTTTATTTTTGCGCTTTTCGCAGGATCGACAGAAACCAAAACTAAGTGACAACAATCAGCTAGATTACCAATCTAGGTAAAATTAAACAAAAATAGTATATCTATGATAATTATTAACATAAATTTCCGAAAATTTTAAGCACCAACAATTTGTACGAAATTTATCCGATTTACGAATTTTGAATACGCAATAACACATTTTAATGATAGATATCTACAATAATAAACATCCCTAAATGATATAGTAGATTTTTTACAAAAGTGCTCATTTAATTACTTTTATTTTAATAACTCATTAAATAAAATAAACACTTTCGGATTTCATTGTTTATTCTATTTTAGATATTAATAGCACAGAATTAATAAAAATGTCTAAATCGTAATCACAAGCAAATATTTGCTTAATAAGTTGATGCTAATAATGAAAAAATCAATATTATAAATGTTTTTACCAATTAATAATTATAATTTAATTGATACCTGCCATATGATCTATGTATATTATGTCAATAATAAAAAGCTATGGTTGATATTGTATTATTATGTCATCACATCTTATAAGCATTTTATTTAAATGTAGCGATCGAGTTATTGTATGAAAAATGAGTACAATAATTGAGTTCACGTAATCGAACGAAAAAGTTGAATGAATTTTGAATACAATACCGCATTGTTATTATAGTTCTGTATTTCTATAATAGTAGATATCTAAAATAATAAACATTCATAAATAAATGTTAATAGATTTTTTCAAATAATTGCCCACTTAATGACTCATTAAGGGGTCACTTTTAGATTTAAATGTATATTTTATATTTTGATATTTAGATTAATAATCTAGAACCATTAATAGACTTGCCACTCCATTATAATTCAGTCTGCCGGCAAAACAATCGATTACGCTTGGTCGATATAACAGCTAGACAAATTGTTTATATGTATCCCTTGTCCTACTACAATGTAGGGAAAACATATACATTTTTATTTTTTGCATTACTCGGTAAATATTAGTCTATAAAAAAAATAGTTTGTTGGAATGAAGGCATTTTGATTGTTCCGAAAATGTTAAAAACGATTACAATTTTAATTTAGCAAAATTAATTAGCAGAGTCACAATAAAAATAATACAATTTTAAAATAGGGTATTTTTATATCAACTATGCATACGATCTATCATTAATCGAATTTTCAAAGAAGAATCAAAATTTTCTCTAAAATAACTTTTTGGTTCCAGAGTACGATTTGGATTACACAGTGGAGTACACTCTTTAAAGCTGGATAATACAGGCCTCGTTGTTTCAAGTCAACCAGCCGAGATAGTAGAGGATTGAACTGCACCCCTCCAGAATTATGACCTCCTTTCAAATCTATTTATAGAACTAATAACAAAGGGTATAATTAACAAGTTCAATTTAATAATTAATCCATAGATAGGTTTTTACAAATCAATTATTATTTATTTAAATGATAATTTTTATTTAAGAAATATGTCGATAACAAAACTATAAGGGTTAAAATTAAACATATATTTATTTTATCAAGAGCTTGAAGCTATAACATAATCTCACTAAAATAAAAATATGTAAAACAAAATATATTAAAGTAAGATAATTTAAATATAAATTGTATTCGGTGGATATTATAATGTAAGTATATTGTAAAATTTGCGTAGCATTTTTAATAAATAAAATTAAAACATGAATAATTTTGATCAAGGAAGAATTAAGACAATTGTATTAACCCTCGGTGCAAGATTAGTCACAACCCTGCATGTGAAGCGGACATACCTATAACACGCTTGCAGGACCGCATGCATAAATCAGGAATGATCGTTTTAATTTTTAAATCGGAAAATGTTATTTGCTTACATAATTAAAGCGTTTAAAATGTATTATTATTTATTTACTAATTTGATTAGAAATAATTGGATTAAATATATTATTGGTAAATGTTCTTATTTTTAAATATATAATATTCTTGGAATCCAAATTGATAATTGTCCGAAAGTGGTGTTACTGTTCCAAATATGAAATATATACTTTTAAAATAAATCAATACTTTTTATACAAGACTTTATATATGTATGATCATCTAAAAATATATTTTAAAAAACAACCTTATAATATATTGCCTTTTATTAGTCTTTTTATTATTTGACATTAAATATTATTTTTTCATTAGTTAATTATTACTCATCGATATTAAAACAATAAAATCAGTTTTCCTTTACAACAGAAAATTTCCGGAAATTTATATGCTTTTTAACTCATATTCTTCTCAGTCAACTTGATTTTATGCCATATTAGGTACCTATCCTTGTCTATCAAACTATAGTGGCTTCTGTCATGGAAACATTCAATTAACTCAACAATCACAGCTTTACATGGAACTGCAGGACATACAACATAGGTTTAGCATCTTCCAAATCATAAACTGAACGCACCGGAGATAATTAACTTAAACCCTATATTAATTGGTCATGCCTCACTACATTATTATAAAGTGAATTAGTGAAACATAGGCTGAAAGTATTGCGTATATAGAAGAGTAGTCTTAACTTACAATCAATCAAAAACAGTATTCATAGTGAACTCGTCCTTATACTGTACACGAGTATAAGTCTGAGAAATTGCTTCCCACAGAGAGTGAGTCTTCAAGATTGATTCCCACAGGTGTGTATATTGAGAATCTTTTGTTTCTGTTTCCATTAAAAAACTTTTGTGCATCAGCTGACGTCTCAAAGGACCGTTTTATAGAGATAAGAGATTTAAAGTTCAATACTGCTATAAAGAGTACGATCACTAAGCCATTATATGTTTATATGTATAGCCGTTTTCTTTCCGTAGCGTAGTTCAAACGGAAATTGTTTATCCTGTCATTGAATAAATATTTAGTGCTCACATAGTGTTTGCCCGAAAGTTCTCATGATCGTAGGGTCGAAACCTCTCTTATGCTAAGCACGCAGGCTCCATTCATATTTACATTATAAATTATTGATTCAGCAGGAAGTCAGGGAATATTGCATGGCAATACATTGACACACTAACCACTTTCTACAAAACGTTGTTAAGAAATTCAGAAAGATGAATTCTTGCTCTGAGTCAAATTCTAGTGATTTCGAAGATGAGGACGATGACGAAGAAGTATGCTTTCTTATTCAGATCAAAGAACGCGACGTACTGGTCTACCGAACAGGGGAACGGGTCAAAGTCTTTGATGTACTTCGCCGAACAGAGGAATGCAACATTCTGCATCGAATTGTTCTCAACTCGCATGATCAGGTTCTCAAGCCGCATCAGTTTGAACGCCGACACAGAAGTACGCAAAGTGCCGTATCAACTGTGCATTCCTGGGACGTCAGTGACTGGGGTGAAGCTATTCGTGAAAGGACTGTGTTTACCAAGGATGCCATCATTGGCTTTGAAGACTACAATAAATGGGCCCGAACACGTCCTTCGATCACACACGGTAACTTGACAGGTCGAAATCAAAATAGTCAAACTTGCATTTCATATAACGGCCGAAGAGCAGAGGAAATGAAAGAGGACGGCCAGTCATTATCCGAAGGTTGTGATAATCTAAGTGACAACAAAAACCAAAGCCAATCAAATATCCCTAATGATTTGGAAATTAGTCTGCCGCCAAACCGGGAAGAAAATCCAGCGAAAGATAGTAAAGAATTTATTATTTATCGACAAGCTACCAATTACGAATTAAGTACTCCTAGAATAAAAAGACCACATCGATCTCAAAATAGCGATGACGCTACAGGGCAGAATGAGTCTGATCTACTTGAATCTGACAAAAGTAGCGTTGAATCCATTTCCACCCGTAACGCTTTACGACCAGCTACAGCTGAGACAATAAACAGTACTCATAACAGGTCTGCTTCGGTCAAACCTTGGCCAATGCGCATCGAAGAAGATCCTCTTGATGTGCTGACGTCTCAACAACAGATGGTCTATGCCAACCGACTACGCGAAGCTCTGGCGTTCGGCGCTAGTGTCAGCATCCCCAGTTGGAAATCACATACGAAAAAGTTGGACCTCAAGGTTGAGGGTGCCGGCACAAGTACCTCCCCTATCGCTGGATCAAGCCTGCAACAGTTGTGGCGAACAGGACGCCAGGAGGACCAATCGTTGGCCAGAGCCGTCCAGCAGAGTCAGCAACTGCCTTTATCGTCGGGGACCCAGACAAATCCCTACATCCAAGTGAGTCGACTCAAAACGGTCCGAAACAATGATCGTTTGTTCACGCGAGGAACAACAAATATGGTCCCGTCTGGAAAAGATTCCTTATCACAACTATCTGTGGATACTATTCCTCAATGTCTCATTTTATTGGGGGCATTATGTAACCGCTGAATAAAATAACTTCTTGTACATATACAATATTGAGAAAGAACTTACGACTATTCAGATGAGTATTTTTATTCACATTTGTATAAATTTATACCGATCGAACGATTGTACCTATAATTATTGACATATATATATAGAACAATAAATTTGACTTTCGTCAAATACAATAATAATAATAAAGTGTTAATTATAACAATGTTGTGAGTGTTTAACTATTTTCTGTTAAGTATAATTACAACCGGTTGTTCTTTATAATAAAGATAATTTTGCATTTGAAATTTATCAAAATATAATTCTTGATTTGATCAAAGTTATGTTTTTGATTGATGATGATATTTTTCAACTAACATAATTTATGAATTATAAGAGTATAAAATCTTATTATTTGATTCAATATTAATAAAACATTTTGTTTTTGTTATTATTAACAAATATATTTAGGTCAAAGTTTTTATTTTTGATATTTCAAAAATTTTATAAATTAATATAACTAGAAAATATATATTATACAAATAAAATTAAAAAATTAATTTTGGTGTCAGTCACCACAATTTAAAAAACTTTGAATGTAATATATATACATCAGCAGCCACCATCAAAATAATAAAAAATTCATTAAGACGTAAGTTCCAGATATATAATGTGAAATATAGCGAAATGGTTCTCACATTAATATTTCATGAATGTTTTCATTTACAATTCCATATTATTCCATGTATAATAATAGAGATTAATATGATGAGCTATAGTCATATACATAAAATAATGACATCCCTATGGTTATTATCATACATTATGGATTAATCATTATTTTGGTAAGACATATATATATCGTCTTGGCAATAATTATAGTGTATAAATTGTTTTAACATCACACAATTCTGAAACTACCTTTGGCATTTCAATTGTTGGGTGATCTTAATCAAATATCAATATTTGCATAGATTCACTGTTTATTTTATACCAAAATATAATGCCTATGGGTCGCAAATTATTATCTAAGCAATTGAGCCAGCCACATTCAATAGATCAGTGTAATAGCAGAGGTCAAAAAAGAAATTCTAAGACTGAGGACGAAATCAAAACTCAATCCGCCTTCAAACAAAACGACAAAATAAATTTAGCCACACTTAAAAAATTGAGGTTTTTCCTACCTCCATCGCATTCAGACAAAGATAACAGTTCAAAAATAAAGGTCCTTCCTTGTCGACATTCGCGAATTGACGTGGAAAAAGATTTCGACAAGGTTTACAACGCCTCGCCAGCATCTCACCGAGTTCGGTCAGACCACGAAGGTAAGAAAAAGTACGATCTTGCAAGTCTGGTGGAAAGATTGACGCGATTCTCTGAAGTGACGAATCCTCCCCCTAAGAATTTTCAAGAACCTTTACCCGTAAAGACCCCAATTAATACTCGGCGGGTTAGTATCGTTGCTCCCAGTCAACCAGATAGCAAGCCGACAGTTTTAGCCACTCCGACGGTGACAACTCGAAGAAGTTCTAACCTTTTACCTGTAAGTGAAAGTCGACGCGATTCAATTGTCCGACCAACTCCCACTTCCAGTAATCGCAAGGTCGGTTTTGCCACTCCTGGTGACCCAGTTCCCGATACAAACAAAACTCCTGTAAAGGAAAAAGAAGTTGACGAGGACGACAAAATGTCTGTTGTTTCGGAAGAATTAGAAGGCCGGCCTCGAGTTGTACCTCCACGTACTGACATTCTTTGTCAAATCAGGAATAGTGACCATTTCCTTGATCGTTTAACTAAACCAACTACTGCCTCAAACATGAAGCGGAGGAATGTCTGCAATTTCTGCCTCGAAAACGAATATTTAGAACATCGCTGGTACCAGTGTAGTCAGCATCGACGAACTCGATCCGCCGGGCTTCACAGACCAACAGCTTTCGAACGATGTCTGGTTGAACGACTGCAGCAACCTATAGCTGGAATCGTTGGATGCACTAGAGCAGAGCCCTCTATGACTTCGAGATTTCCTGAGAGTCGTCCAATGTCGAGTGTAACTGTCGACCATAATACACCTCGAATGCAGCTGTGGTCAGGGCTTCGTCGGTCCAAAAACGTTGACGAAATCACAAACCGTTTATATCGACATGTTCCTTCGCCTTTCTATAACGATTAGTTGGGTCTGTTACGTCAAGATTTCATAATTCATTTTATAACTCCATTATAATATTATTAAAACCATTTATATTACATTACAAATAATAAGTTTAAATATATTTTTTTCATGTATACAATTATCTTTTAAGGCTCAGAATTGAATATTTTTAATCATTAAAAATAATAATAATAATTGTTTGTTTGTTTGTTTATTTGTTTTATATTTAAATATTTAACAAAAAATAATTTCTGGGCAAATAGAAAACATTTAAACAAAATTTCATTTTGGAATTCATCAGGAAATATACTTATAAATAAATATTGGTTTCAACTACATCTTCATTTAAATGATTATAAAAAAATTGTCAGTTGTATTTCTATTACAAACTTTAAACGATATTGCACAATAACTGCGTGCCTGGTTGATTTCATTTCAGGTGATTTATCGTCTGAATACTATACATAGACTATATCTGAAGTAAATTCAGGTGATGCAAATCTAAAAGTCAAAGAACTTTGCACAGATTTGGAAAGCCACAAAAAAATTATAATTCTGAAGAGAAGATCCTTTGAGTAGGTAATTATAAACGTATTGCTATAAAGGACTGTAATGAAGTGGCAGAAACTTCAACAGACAATCTTGGCAGCTGACAACCATTAAATACAAATCTAATTAGTGCATGTCAATTGTCAACAAAATATGATTTTTCAGTATCAATAATACCAATTATTCATATGTTAATTAAAAGTACAATTATATAATTCTAATATACATATACCGAGTGTCCCCAATATGAACCCATCAAATAAAAAACTACTTTTTTAAAATCCAAATATTTTCAAATAAGCACTTCTCCACAATACCTACATATATATTATATATTTAAATCTATGAAATCTTCGTTATTAAATTCTATGAATATGTACAGTATACTTTGACATTTTAATCATGCCTCTACGTTTAACAACTGCGGAACGAGTGTTCATTGTAAAAAAGTTTTTTCAAACGGATAATTGCAGTGGAGTAGCAAGACGATTTGAAACAACTTATGGTCGCTGAATAGACAGGCTTTCAGTACCTGAAAGTTTGAAGAAACTGGTAGTATTGTTGACTTCAAGCATAAGCGTGAAAAACGTAGTCGCAATGAATAAAATATTACTATTGTAGGAGCAATGGGAGATTTGAAAGATAATTTCTCCATACGAAAAGCTGCAGCAGAATTATTTGGATATATCTAAGTCATCTGTCCATCGCATTCTCAAGGGTTCATTGATGGGTTCATATTGGTATACACACCCGGTATATTAAATGAACTTATTAGAAATCCATTTGCATTTAGAATTGTTGAAAAGGTGGATATCTATGTCCCTCAATACTTGAGACAAAATCGTGACTTTTGTAACACTATAAATTATAAATGGGGTGATTCAGAATTATTCCTGATAATTTTCGTAGAAATAAGTCTAAATTATTGATTAATTTGAATGTTTGTGAATTAAATATAAATTTTAAAAAGTATTATATAACTTTTTGATACAATAATTACTCCCATAGATATACTATCTTTGTTTATGTTTAACTAGATTGGTAATCTAACTGATTGTTGACACTTAGTATCGGTTTCTGTCGATCCTGGAAAAAATTCAATATTTGCTTATATATGTATTAATTAAATATAAATCTGTAGTAATATTAAATTCAATAATTGTTTATACGTATCAATTAAATGTATATATATTCTGGTAAAGTTATTTTCAAATTATTTAACCAATCACAACTCTAGATTTGCCATACACGCGATGGAACATATTTTAGTATAGAAATATTTTAGATGTCCAATCTAGTTCTATAATATATAATATACAATATCTATGATTACTCCAGAGTAAATATTTTATATATTAAATATTTTATGATTTAATTATCTCAAAAATAAAAGTACAATATTTGTTTAGAAATCAAGTCGAAACAACTAAAAGCAAAATATAATTAGATAAATTAAAATTATATAAACATAAAATTGATACACAATTGAAATCTCCAGAAAATTTTTTCATTTATTCAATCATCGAGGAGATCTTGGTCAATTTCATTAAGTTATGGCTTTTTTTATATCGTCAACAGATACATGGTTACTTTTGTTCTCTACAAGTCTCTTCATAATCCCCAAAGTGCTTTATCGAAGGACGTCAGACTATAAGGACGATCCTATAGGTGGTCACGGAGTTGATCCAAATTTCTAACCCACCTTCCATTAAACTTGTTATTAAAAAACACTTAAGTTTGGATTGGAGTATGCGGAGGTGAAATCAAACGAATAAAGAGCTCCTCTTCGTTGTAGTTAAGGCATAAATTGCTCTCGAATAAGTATAACATATAATATACTGTTCAGAACCAATTTTTACTTCAATAAAAAAAATTAAATAGTTGCCTTTTCGACATTGAGGCCCTATAGGGTACGTTGTTGGATTTTTTACCAGAAGCGAGGATTCAGTTTTGACCACGAAAAACATTATTAGATATATATATATAGTGTACGAATATATAATGAATTCATCGAAGAAATTAATAAAACTTATTTCGTTACCGATCATTGTTAGATTTTTGAAGAATTATATTGTTGCTTTCGTAAGCTTGAATGGCTTAAGTAATTCAAAATACGACAAACAATGGTCCTTGACACATTTAGCTGATCAGAAAGTCATCTAAAAGTAATTCTATTGGTAATCCTGTGCTGAACTTTGTTCATTAAATCTATCTTTCTGCCATTCCGAGGTTTATCCAAAATCTATCGGTTTCAAAAAGCTTTTTACATTTTATAACACGATGTTCGGGCCGGGGGCGTCCAACAAAAACGATTACAAAATTTCTTCCACAAAGAAAACACTCCTGATTTGCTTTTATCGCACTAGCTGTTATAAATTAAAAGCCGATACTCAATAATTTACATTTTATAATTACATCAGAAACAGACCAAACATATGGTAACAAGGTGTATTACTGAATTTAGATGTTAGATTTGCATTTAAATTAATAGTATTTGTAGTAAATTCAAACAAAAAAGCTGAAACTTATTTAACGGTAGTGACTTTTGGTTGATATAATCAAATTCTAAGTTTACATAAAAAGGAATGAATGATATATCATTTTTTAGGTTCTTTGAAATGTTCAAAAATGCTTAAAAATGATCGGTATGCGACCAATTTTATATGAAAAGCTTACTAAAGTTACATTTTTTATTTAATTTTATTCAAATTCAGCTCATTTCAATGTATTTGTATATTGAAAAAAATGATCAAAATCGGTTAAAATTTAAGGGTAATTATTGGGTCTGAAAAAGAAGAAGAAGAAGAAGAAATACGATAAATGGCGATTTCTGATAGTTTATAATTAAAGATTTATAAAAGATGTCAAAAATGCATAGTTTGTGCTTATCCTATAATACTTACAGTGCGTAGGTTGCACTTAAGTTCTTACCCATTGAGCTAAAAACCTACTACAACCTTAGGTTTAAATAGCATACTCAGATTATACAATAATTTTTTAATTGTTTTACGCAAATAACAATTTTTTAAAGTAAACAATAATCTTATTCGCTGAATTTAAAAGTCTTATACTATAAGTGTAGCAAGTATCCCGATGTTAGTGAATATAAATATAGAAAACAACGAAATTACTAGCACAAGTTATATTAAT
>JAUZNC010012296.1:12352-29967 GCA_034780395.1 Vannuccia rotundouncinata | reverse complement strand
ATCTGTTACTGCCTTCAAGTCACTTTTAAAGGCACATCTTTTCAAAATTGCTTATAGCATTTAACTTTTTTGTATATGTTTACTTATAACTTTATATTTATTGTCCTTATATACTCCCTTTTCTCTACCAATCTTCATGTATCTACTTTTTAGCGCTTTGAGAAGCTTCATGCTTTAAAGCGCTTTATAAATATATAGTTTTATTATTATTGTCTCTGTATGTCCATGGTAAATCTAACACCTTTTCGATTAATTGTTCCAAATTTAAAAATGTAATTATATATAATCATTTATGTGTTTGACATCATCGAATTACATATTAAATTTCGGATGTAAACAGAGGCTAATTTCATATCATAATAAATTTATAATATTCATTTTTTTTTTTACTTTTCAGGCTCAAATTTCGGATCTAAAAAAGCAAGAATCAGAACTTCGAAATAGACTAGGTACAGCGGTTACCAAATTGGATCCTTTTGAGAGACAGTTAAAAGAACTCCAAATAACCGAAATTGAACTCCGAAACCAGTTGTCTGATTCATCAAATCGTGAAAAAATTGAGCGGCATACAATTTCTGAACTGGAACAAAAGTTGTCTACTTCTGAAGAAAAATTGTCTGAAGTGAATCAGCGGCTCAAATCAACTGAAGATACGTATAAGATAAAACTGACAAAGGCTCTTGAAGAAATTAGCGTATTGAAGAAGCAATTAGAAGAAACGCATATTCAAACGGAACAACAAATTGAGACTCTTAGAGATAAGTATCGCAGCGAAAATGAAGATCGCTTGTCCGACGTTACATCGAAGCAAAGCCGACTAGAACAAGAAATTACCGAATATTGGAAAAAAAGATGCGCTCAACAGGTTTCGGCCGAGCGAGAGCGCAGTTCTCGAGAACAAAAGGATTTTGAGGAAGATAGAGAGCGAACAGAAGCCGAGATAAAATCTCTAGATGTTAAATTAGGAAAGTTTAAAGATCAAACTAGATCTATGAAAGATAGTTTACAGTCAGAGATTTACAAACTGACCGAACAAATTGAAGGTTTGGAAGATGCTTTAGAAGCAGAGAAAGCTCGTGCTTTGAATTTGGATGAAGACATGGTCATAAACAAAATAAAAAGCATCATGAACGATGTTTTCAAATCGATAAAAAGTAGAATAAACGAAGATAAGCGATATCGTGGAGGTCGAATGCACAACCTTTTAATTAAGACAATTCGTGAGACTACTCTTAGCTTGACAGAAGATGATTACGTGAATGAGGATGAATCTGAATCCAGTGAAGATGACGAAATTGAAGAAGTTGTTGAAAAAAAGGAAGCCTGCTGTCAATCTGAGCAACAACCATTGGAATTAGCAACCACGCTGGACGAAGGCATTGAACGTCGATCATCAATTGTTGAGCAGAATAAATATATAGATGAGAATTCAAACCATGACGAAGAATTTTCTAAAGAGTATTCTCAAGTAGTTAAAGGCTCAGAATCTTCTGATAATAAGAATACTGAGCAAAATCCATCCCCCGAGTCACAAGTTTCACCAGAAAAAATAGAAAGTGACACTTCAAATGATAGACACAATTATAATCATAAAGATGAAATTGAAGGAGAAATTGTTATTAGCCCACCGGTTGCCATCGAGAATGCGACTGATATTAGCAATAAACACGAAGAGATACTTGAAAATAGAAAAGAAACAGAATTCAACAGGTCTCAAGACGAAGCTCAAAATTCAAGTCTTACTGAAATTGATAGTAAAACCGAATGTGTGATTGAGAAACTGACATATTCCCAAACTTCCCTAGATGAAAATAACGAAATTCCTCCGATCATTGAAGATACTGAAAGCAAATCTGAAGCATCTTCTACAGATTTAACCAATGTCAAAGAAGAACATAATAAATTTAACATTTCAGAAGTTGCGAAAGAGAAAGAAACTTTATTTAACGAAGAAAAAGAACCAGAAAAGATCGCCCCTCCCATTCAATCAAACACTCTCAAAGAAGACCCTCTATTTGCCAGTATTGAGGACGATTTTCTTGGCGGATTTTTAAAAAAAGAACCTAAAGAAACTAAAACACCTGAAATAGTTCGCACTCCACCTCCAAATCCTTTATTTGGCGGGAGTGACGATGAAGATGATATGGCTTGGCTGAAATGATAAGAGCAACAATAACAGAACAATCTGGTTATAAAATGCTCTAATTTAATGCCAATAAATGTATTTAAATTTTCGAAAATAAACTTTGTGGTTATATAGATGCTTATTTAACACTCAATTTTACTGATACGTATAGAAAATTATAACTTATGCAACATGCTTGATAATTTTTATTTATTTCTTTTCTTATAATTCTGAAATGTATTCCAGACTGAAGTGATTTCAAAATATAATCTAAAATTAATACTTTTTATTCAAATGTTTTTACATGCTTTATCAGTAAAACAACGAAATGAAATATTTTTTTGAAGAATTAGTATTTAAAGTCAGATAAAGAGTTATCATTCCTTTTGTTTAACTAAATCCTACATTAACATATTATGATATCAAATGAATTCCTATTAATTTTAGTACAACGGAACTTAGTTAAATAATTCAAGCTAATATAGCACAGCATTATATACAGTATAATAAAGCAATGAATCATCCAGATATGAAATAATACATACTCGATGGTATGCTACGTTTAATTCAAGTTTAATATATTTACAGATATATACAAAGAACATAATTAGATTATTGTTTCTAAATTTAATATGGTGTGAATCATATTATCTATGTACATAGTTATCTAAAGTTCAATACGTATTGCACATTATTATCTATGGGTACAAAGGTCAATGCAATATTAGAGCATAATAATATTACTCTAAATAATGTTATTATGACGTCAATGGAAAGTAATGATTGGTTAAATATTTGCTGGTCTGGTCGTAGATACCAAGGAAAATAGCACCACCAAACGAGATAAGTGTGACCCGTGGAAGGAGGCCAGAGAAAAGTCTGAAATCAAAATAGAACACAGATAACATAAAATATGGATGATCTTGAGCATATATAGAACTTGTATATTGATAAAAATAAAATCTGTTCAGTTTGTGATATACGATTCGGTCATGAAGTAGCGCAATATAGAACAATAAGTAGCATAAGATGAAACGAAAAAATGATTTCACAAAGTTGAAGATTTATGTGAATAAAGTATTATTTAAACCTTTGAACGAATTCTATTCAATTCAATTTTGTCCAACTGTTTATTTTTCTAATAGAACCGTGAAATTAAATTTGTCGACGGCTTATATTGTAATAAAACAATAATTATTATGAACACATATACACTAATATTTAAACCAATAACAATTTATTATGTTTAGTGAACACGTCATAATAAGCGACAACAAAAATCCGAAAATTCTATGAAGTTGTAATTTCTCACTTCAATATTGTTTTAAGATTCAATAAAAACGCAATAAAATTTCCAAAGCAGTATAATAATTATTAAAAGTAAAAATGTTAAATTGTGCAAAAGATTATTAATAAATGGATCAATTATTATTCCGTAATAGCACGATTATGTCCGTGGTTTAGATATTTAATTTTATTATTGATAGTGGCCCTAGTATAAAGTGATGCTTATTATGAGAACGAACTAATAAATATTAGAGGAGCTGTTCTGACAAGATTGAACCGTTCGAAATACTGCCTTGATAATTTATCTCCTGGGTATATTGTTAATCTTAACAAAATAATTTTCCTGGGTCAATATTTTCTGCAGTTTGTCATCACGAATGATCTTGGTAACTTGGAAGTACAAAATCGACGTATAATGAATATCAGGAGAATTAACACAATACAAGTTTATAGAATGGAAATCGATCTTAAAATTCTAAATAATAATACATTCAGAATACATAGTTAAAGACAATATCAATATATTGTTATATTAGAACGTTAAAAGTTTTGAATAGCCTTAATTTTTAAGTAAAATCCCCGAGAATACTTAAACAAATTGAAAACTTCAAGTAATAAACTGTGCCTTACCCTCTGACTCCAGATTGAGTGTAAATACACTGCAGGGAGTAAGTGATTGACCCGCTAGCAAGTTGACTGCCACTCTGCAAACAGATTAGATTTTAATTGCATTAGAAAAAATAGTTACTAACAAATCGTCAAAAGTACCTAAATATATAATATAAATAAATGTTATCAAGATATATTTTGAGATCAAAGTTCGGCTTGGAAAGATGCTGTACTTAAAAAATTGGACTTTCAAGAAATAAAGGAAGACTAAAAAATAGACACCAAAAATGTAATATTTCGAATTATGATAATATTTAGAATAAAACACGATTGTCTTCTGTTTTTAAATCACTTTAGAGTTAATTTTTGTAATTTATTAATTTTATACATAACTTTATTGACTGACTGATTGGATTACTTCGGAGAATTTACAAGTTACACCTTGACTAAAAATCACACTCTGTTCCTGTATCAACATTATTTTGTTAATAATCTTTAAATTAATCACAAATTGAGGAAAACATTTAGTGTAACATTTAAAATGAAGAAGCAAATATTTTAGAATATGCAATAAACAAATTTAATGTTTTTAACTAAATAATTGCATAACAATAATTATGTTAAATGTACAACCGCATTCCTAAGTGATACAATTAATGTTTCGTGATTGCAGATGATGTAGGCTTACCGATTTAGTGTAGGCAGCGCAAATCAGGCATGCAATAATTATCTTCTACAATGTGTGTTGGCATATTTTTAAACGTGTTTCTATTCACATTATAAGCAATGGAAATTAAAATGTGAAAGCTTAACACAATTGATTAAGAACACTCCATACAAAGAGTTTGTAGAAAACATAATACACACTTGACAACGGGTATTGTAACATGCCTTTATAAACTCTACTTGAAGAAGAACTACAATTGACTCCCACAAGTTTTGATATATTTTCTGTTCACTTCCTAAAATCTTAATTCAGAACAATTTAGGGTTAATTAATCGCAAAGGTAATGACATTTAGAACCGTTTTTATGACCAAAATTATAAAAATTTAAAATAAGATTTAGTATAACTGAATATAATAATAATTTCGGTAAAAAGAATTTTTTATTTTAACTACAAGTGTTGTTTTCTGTCAATTTAATAGAAAAAATACAACAATGAAGATATTATACAAAAACGTGTGAAAATTAATTCTTCGACAGGTAACTATAACTGGATGAGAAACTCACCTGTGCTAACATAATTCTTGTCTTGGCAACATCAAGAGGGGTGGTGACAGCCGCAGATATCCCTCCTGCTACAAATCCACACGCTGACGACTCGTAGGCTTCCAGAGAACGGCCTTGACGTTTAACGGCCCATGACTAAAATCCAAACAAACACTATTGATAGCAGAGTACAAAATTAAATATTTAAACGGAAAAATAAGTAATAATAAAGCAATAATTATTTAAAAAATATATAAAATGTGTAATATTCTTTTTATATAAACTCAAAAAATAACATTACGAACAAAATATAAAATGTAAGTTAAATTATATATTTTATTGTTTCAAAATCATTGCGTAATTATAATAATTAATAAAACAAATGAAGAGTTTTATAATTATCGTTTTCAACACACACTACTCACAAGTAATAAAGTTAAAAAAATTCAATAAGTGTTTAAAGGAAAGGTATCTATGGTTTTTATGAAAATGAACATGTTCTCACCTTTTAAACAAACTGATGCAAATCATTTTATTCATTTAAAGTATTTTCTACGTACCTATTACGAGCAAAAAATATATTAATAATATATTGTACTGTTTACTTTCAGATACATTTCAAAATCAGCTCCTACCTTAATTTTAGCAATAAGGTCCAAATAGACTATAGTATATTAAAATTATTCCGGAAAGTAACTTTATATATTTGGTTTTATAGTGAAAATTCGTATTTTAGAAAAAGTCATACATTGAATAAATTTTTGTATAAAAATCGTACTAAAAAATATTTGTATGCATAGAATAAATCTTACATAAAAGTCATACACATAAATTTCGTATACAAAAAGTCTTACTTTTGAAGAATAAGTTATTCATTTATTAATTGATTTATAATATATTACGAAATTTGATGCACTTTAAACTAAATACTACTATCTATAAAGACTTTTTATATACGACTAAATTATGGACGACTTTTTCTCTAAAATACGATTTTTCACTATAACCCATATATTCATACAATTTTTGCTTGTAATATGTAGAAAATACTTAGATGAATAAGTTAGTTTTAAAATCATCAATTTCATCAAAATTCATTCAAACCATATCTATTTTTCCTATTCTTTAAGCTAAACAGAAAAATAGCTATAAAATAGTTGGACCATGGGATTTCTTGGAACTTTTCAGAGGTACTAGTTGGGACCTATTTACCTTAATTAATCCAACCAGTCCATACTATTTTGCCAGAATAACTACACTATTATACAAAAGGTTCTGTCCAAAATACAATTCGAAAATTACACTATCTAGAACGCTGTATTAAAGTTACCTTGAGATACTCCCACAAGGGGAACTGAACAACAGAAAAGGGTATTTCTCGCATCACAGTGCTCAAATATCCTCGGTAAAGACCCCAAATTTTCTGGAAAATGACAAACACGGTATTAAAATAAATTATTAATGACGTCCTCCACCGCATACAACAAATAAATTAGTGCAATCAGTATGGTCAACATCCAATGAGTTTAAACAACTGCTGTTCTGTTTACTTAGTTCTTGAAATAAATTTAATTAAAACCATATAAGTATGTCTTTGGGCAAAGTTTCAAAACATACCATGTCCAACAATTTCTTGTGAGTACTTATTAACTAATTGATTAATAAATAAGGTATTTTCCCTATCTAACCAAGTTAAAATTTAAATAGAAGCACTATTAGAGAAAAACATTAGAAAAAACACGGTAGTTTAACCCAATCCATACACGGGGGGAAACTGGTCACCCACTGCTATTTTCGCTGGGATTTTTATTGAACAATTTCAGAATAGTAAAATCTCGTGACATTTCTAATCATGAAGTTTTTCTATTTTTAGCGCAAAATTTACTTTTATAGACCCATGCGAACGATCATAAGTTTCCTCGAACCACCCCAAATTTACCATTTTTCGAAATATTAAAAAATGTCTATTATATAAATGTAAATCACCGAATAGCTTATATTGTATAAACATGAATCCACATTAAACTATTGAATGATCTGAATAAAAACACAATTTTTTTTATTTTTAAATAAAAAACAATATTTTTGAAAAAAAATAATTTATAAATTTGCCAAGTTTTTTCTTCTTCTTTCCTTTTCCAATTTTTGCAACATAATCTAGCATAAAACATCATTGACAATCATCATGACAAAATTTATGCGCTCGGCACTATAGGAACATCATATTTGGAAGGGAGGCACGAATCCCCCCCCCCACATGTGAAAGTGCAAAAAATCCCGTTGGGATAGGGTTAACTTTCAGGGATTGGGAACACGAAAACAAAAGTGTACTGACCTCCTCCCTGAGGGCTTTTACAATAAGACGACTCGGCTTCATAGAGGAGTTGGCCTGAGCGCGTTGTTTGACAACTTCACAGGGAACACGAACTAGACAGGCCATCTGCGAAGATAAAGTAGGTATGATAGTTTAAAAGTAGTAAAGTTGAAATACAAATAAGTAAATGTTAGCTATGTCGATCATTAATGACACAAAATAACATTTAAATTCAATTAACTAAACATGAAATGTCCCAATTAGAGGATACAGTGAATTAGAAAATAAAACTATTTCACAGTTATAATTACATCTAATATATTAACAAAATCTTACAAATCCATCAAGATCTACTCACGATTTCGCCAGCTGCAGCGGCACACATGTGACCAATCGGCACAGGGAGGTCTCTGGTAGTCCGCTTTATTCCCTCATAGGTGACAAAGAATACGGCAGCTGTGAATGAGTATAAAACTACGATTTATACAAAAAGATTTAAATATTTGTTAAATAGAATGATTTGTATATGTTTTATTATAACAATTTTTGTATGATATAATAACAAAATATAATTCTAAAAACTAATAACTAACCATTTGGAGCAGATCCAACCATAATAGCGGAGATCCCTGAGTAGATGCCACGAAATCCGCCGCTAGCGATAAAACCAGAGGCGCTCTGCAGACGAGTTTTAATTGTGTCAATTGGATACAATGACAAGTCCACTGATAGGCCAGCCATTGCGCCCGACTAAAATAATGATTTAATCCTTGCATAGATACGAGTAGAAACCACAATTTAAATAAAAAATTAGATGATTGAAGTATACTTCACAAATATATCAACAGAGGAAATTCGCGGAATAAGTTGTAAACAAATTATTCCTTTTATGTGTATATTAAAATCATTAAATGACAAATTAAATATAATATTATAGTATAATTCTGCATTGATTAATATGACTCTGGCTGCCGATATAAAAGGTCATTTATTAAGTTATTACAAATGTAAATATTTAAAATCTATCAAGATAAATTTTGAAAAACTAGCCTTTCAAATATTTTAGATTTAAATTTATATTATAATCAAGAATTAAACATTATGGTTTGGTTTCAAAATAAGCGGTTAAGGAATCCAAAAATTATAAAAATCAATCAAGCACATATATTCAAAAACATAATTAACAAAAAACTACAAAACAATAATCAAATGAAGCAATGAATTAAACATAAACTTACTATTAATGAAATTGCATGATCTTTCCTATGTTCCATTTCCCACAACCTTTCATAAAATATAAAAAACAGAGAAAATTATAAATATACAATTGACACATTTAGATTAGACTCTTTATATGAAAGAGAAATCTACAAAACTTAATCAGTTATTCTAATAAAAGTTTAAGTTGAGTTAAATATGGCTACAAATAAAGCTACAGGAATGAAACTAAGATTATAAGTATGATCAGTTTTCAGTATGCGAAAATTTACGCATATTATCAATAAGGTGCAGTTGCCTTTAATTCTGAACATCTAAAAAGAGCCATCTAACAAGAATCCTATGGATAAATTATTAGATGTTTCAAGGAAATGACACTACATACACGACCATCCACACACTGGAACTTAGAAAGTTAAATGATGATGGTGTGGGTGTGCACTTTCAGATAGTTTCAAATAATTCAACAAGGAAACTGTTCCATGAGACTGAAAATTACAGGACTTTGATAAAATGAATTTTAAAAGACACTTCAATTTCAGTACCGAGTATTCAATATTTAATACATAAAAATTACATGGTGATGAAATTGATAACAATCCATTCAAACAGATCATGTTCACAGAGTTGCCAAACAATACTGAACATTTAGTATCCAGGATATATTTGTAACAAATATACCCACCAAAGGAAACATTTAAAAAGACATTACACAATTTATAGTTGTGTGTTTGTGTTTTATAAAAGTAAAGTGAAAGTGACTTTTTAAAATAGATTTTAAAAATTGATTTTTTAGAAAATTTTCCTCAATCAGTTGAAATTTTTTTGAATGAGCATTTCATAAATTTTTAAAGAGAAATTTCGTCAATTGTGAAAAAGTGCACGCTTCCCCAAGATATAAAATAAACAAATATTATACATAAGGCTTAATTTCAATCAGTACCATAAATTAAGTTGTCCAAATTATTTAGCATAATAACTCGCTTCACTTTGCAACAGTAATGACCGTAAAGGAGAAAAATAAAAGTCCTTATTTTTATAAGACTTTTATTTTTCTCCTTTATTAATTATGAAACTTCGAAATGCCCACAACAAAATACTTAAGTAATGACTGTGACTACTTGCTCTCCTTTTATTACTCCTTTAATAATGCCTATGTGTAGTATATGAAGTTTGACAACGTTTTTATCATTACTGCTGTCTGCCTAGAATAGAAAATCTGTTTAGACAAAAATTGACATCCAAGGTCTGTGCTATTGAATATCCTGGATTTCTCATGGAATTAAGCATAAGGCCAGGACAGAGATTTTTGAAATACCAGACAATTGACATCAATAGACATAATTCTTGATAATGGGCCATAAGACAATCATCCTGTTGTCACAGATAAACACAATATTTTTTTAACAATATAGGGTATTTTTCTTGAGTTCAGGGGATACTTTCCTAAATAAATTAATCAGTTATGGTCCCATTGAATGGCCGCTGAGCTAACTGAACCTTAAAATTCTAGATTGTTTTCCAAGAGATAAATTCGACTTATCATGACTGACCAAGAACTCTTTAAATTCATTGTAGATGGATGTAGAAATATTTAGTTTAGATACCTTACAACAGGTACTTACAAAAGATCTAATGTAATTCACACGAATAAATACATTCAAGTTAACATTTCAACATTCACTTTAAACTACTTACTTTACTTACATAAAACAAAAGTTGTCTCCATAACAAATGATATTTTTTAACCAGCCTGAATACATTTTCATAAATATTTCTAAATTATTATGTATATGTTTAATTGTTTCAGATATTGAATACAAAAGAAGATATTATATTTAGGAAATGAGTTGAACTAATAATTTCAGTTAGGATTTAATTAATAGCCTGAATAAGGTGCAATAATCTATCGTTGTCCTAAACTATCTGCAAAGTAGGTTGTAGCCACTTTGTTTTTGATTTATTCTTTTTTAAAATCAACAAAATCTTTTTTTTACCTGAAATATTATTAAATCTGTGATAAAGAATATAAAAATTGTCTCAAAATAACATTTATAACATAGACTAAATCACAATGATATTTAATAAGTGAGTATTTCCTTTAACATATAAAATAATCTATGAATTAATGAAAATTGTTGCTTTATTATATTACTACACATAAATTATACCAAATTCAGTTATTAAAAATGTGATAATTCAGCCCCTTTCTCCTGTTCCAGATAATTCACTGGTTATAAATGAATTAAATAAAAGCCTCATTTTAAAAACCTGGTTGAATTATCAAGATACTGTCCTAGAATGTGGGTGTTGTATTCTCTGTAACAATGCATGCTCAGTGTATCTTGTAACAGTGTATTATAATTTGTTTTCTTTGGTACATCAAGAAAATACTCCATATTAAGCCTGGTACAAATTCCCACATATAGTTTATTTATTATTTTAACAAATTTCTTGTGAAATTGGTTGTATTTTTTATAGAATTATAATAGAAATAAAAATATAACAAAAAGAAAAGTGAATTTCCTTATATTCGTAATCCAAATTTAAACAATTTCATTTCTATTCACTGAGAAATTCAAAATATTTGTAATGTTGATAGTTTTAGAAATTTACCAAATGGTCTAAATAAAAAACGATTTAAAATATGTGTGCCTTCAAACAACCATTAAAGAATCTAATATTCAAAAATTTAGATGATAAATTTTATTGTACCAGGGTTCCAACACTTTTCCCAATTTAATATTCAAGGGTTAATTATAAAAAATTAACATTGTTTTCATGTAAATCATATATGATTACTATAATTATAAATATGAAATAGCAGATTATCAATATGTTAAATAAGTTTGATTTTTGGAATAAACTGGATTATTATATTATTGTACAAAATTTTTAATTATAAAATTGTCATAAAAAATAAAAATTGAAGTGGTATATGTACATTTTTTCTAAAATGCAAGGATTCTTAAGGAGCATTACAAAATTCAATTGTCCTCAAGGGAAGTGGGAACCATGTTGTACATTACAATATCTAAGTATAACATCTGTAAGTGTAAGAACTATTCAGGGCTCAAAATAATAATAAAAAAATTACCAGCAGACAACAATATCTAATTGCCTATGACACCCATGTAGTTTAGCAGCACTGTAAAATACCAAATTAAAACATAATAACATCAAAGTATACTCTATATCCCCACAGCCCCAACATTTATTCAAAAAAGCACGCACTGCATGCATCTAAACAGTTAACCCAAATGATCCAAAAATTCCAGCCAGCAATTCTGATCCAGTTTAGTAATATTAGCGGCTGATATTCACAAGTAAATTTCGAGCTTTAATTATTTTATGATTGCATTATCTTAAGATTGCCCAGTCTTAAGGCATGGGGATTGCAACTCATAAAAACTGGAAGATTGCATTATTGGAAACAGGATTCATTTCAATAACTACTTATAAAAGCAACAATAAAAGAAAATGTAAATGTATGAATAATGACTTATTATCTAGTTATATCCATCAGTAATTTTTTTGGTAACTTAAACTTATTTTTTAATAAAAATTCATTCAAAACCATATCTATTTTTCCTATTCTTTAAGCTAATTTGTAAGATTTTCAAAAATTTAATTGTTTGTTTAATTTGTAGGCATACAACCATTTAACTTAATGTTATAAAATCATAATGAAAGTATGTTATGATGAGGAAGCAACTTGTTTAACAGTAAATAGGGTTCATACACTTTTTGAAAAATAAAATTCCAAGACATATCCAACAAATTTCCAGGACAATAGGAATTTATAAGAAAGTTTGGGTCGAATTTTCAGTGAGTTATAAACAAATTCACTGGCTTTGCATGTTTTTTTAAAATTTACAATGAATAGTATTACCACAATGCAGGTATGGTCCACCACATGTCACAACTTGACACATTCAATTTTTCAGCAATAATATCTATATCTAATTTTAGAAATTTTACAGTATTGACAGGGATTAGAATGGCAAACTAAAAAATCCATAGGAAATATAATAGAGTCCTATGGGACCAATATAAAAAATCACAAATAAAATGACTATTTGGAAAAAATTCCAGTTTGTTTGGACCAAATCATTATTATATAATACATTGTTAGAACTATTTTGTAATTGACCAGACTAATTCTTATATGTAATATGTATATCTTATATGGAATATATATCTCATTTCCTTTCAAACCACAGTAAACCCTTGATTATCTGCCAAGCTCCAAGAAATGAAAAATAGTGGATAATCGAGAATGGCAGATAATTGAGAGATGACATGAAATTGCCACTGCAAATTACAAAAACATAATTTAGAACTATAATTTATCATGGACGAAATATTTTTCAAAACAAGTAACATAGCAAAATGTATAGCTATAATTGGTGAGAAAATATGTTGTATTATAATAGGTATATTGGTATACAGAAAAAAACTTTCACAAAATGTTAGAATACATGAAAATCATATTGATAAACAAATACATTGAAAAGGTTACTTGTAATGTATATTGTCATATTCACAACCCATGGGTTAGATTAGTGTACATTTTAAAATAAAAAACTGTAAAAAGTTTTTTGTGTCATTTTTTATGACTCATCACTGTTTTGAGCTTCTGAAGCTCCTTCCTCATAATTTACAGATTCAAAAAAATTAAAACAGAGCATTTGAGATTAGCAAATAATATTCCATGATCAGTGATAATCAGTGATAGGGAGTTAGTTTACTGTAGGAGACCTACATGAACCTACACACACATCTACAAATACATAGTTTGTAATTTTGTAATTTTAATTCTCCAGTTTGTAATTTTACTTATTTTGTGGTTCCATTTTTTATATTTTTGTTTCAATTATATTTTACTCATAGTTACATATATTTTAGATTATTTTCTTTTTTTATAGTTATTAATATTTGTTATAATTGTCATATTTCTAAGTGTATAACATTTCTCATATTCTATTTCAATCTTCTTATATGCTTTCTTAGTTAACTTTACTCTGTCCCTCTTATGTAATTAATTATTATTATTTAGTCAACCTGTCTTTTCAATTATATTTCTTTCCCCTGATGATGTGATGGCATGCTGCCTTGCGAAATATATTGGGTTTTGCGATTTTTAATATAGTTTTTACTTTCAGTTTTTCTGTTATCAGCCAGTATAAATTCATTGACCAATGAGGATTCTTTTCTTTGCCAGAGACTTCAAGACAGCTTATGCTCTCACTTCCTCTTCTTCCAGTATCAGAAGGGCTTGGGCTTTTCTCTTTTTTAAAGATAATACAAGAGAATTTTACATAGATTTTTAAGAACAAGTTAAAATATGTTAGTACTGAGGAATAGTATTGGTAAGATAAGTATTTTCTTAGCTTTTAGATATAATTTTTATGTCCAATCATTTTAATAAATTAAGTATGATTTGTTAGATTTCCAGTTATTTTAGAAATTGTACTTTATAACAGAAGTTTTAAATGACCTTTTGGCATTCTGAAGTAAAAGAAAAATGAAATATAATAAAAAAATTATTTAATACCAACAAATTTGAGTATATTTGAGTATGACTCCAAAATTAAAGTATATTTTTAAATTTTGGAAATTGCAAACTTTCTCTAAATATGAAACTTACATTGCTTGATTTATAATAATACACCTATGCAGCTTACAAACTGTTTCTACAGAAAATAAGCAAATATGTAAAAGTAGAATATAAGATAACAAACATTAAAATGTTTACTAAGACTTTAAAGTAAAAGTTTATAATAATATTTGTAAAAATTAAAAATGTGATCCTTGTACTTTCTGGATCCTTACAGATAGATGTGTCCCCAAACAAGAATTATATTTTTTTCAATATTATATTGTTAAAACTATTTTGTAATTGACAGAACTGATTCTTATGTAGAATATGTATTTCATTTCAAACTAGTTATTATAATCTATTCCTGTTGGTCCTACTCAATTAAAAATCAGTCTAATCAAACAGGAATAAATTAGTAATTATAATAAATAGTTTAACATCCATATAAAAAATATGCATAAAAATCAGTCTGGTTTACTATTATTATATAATGACATATTCTAATTTGGTCTGACCAAACCAGAATATTTTACAATTGGATTTCTATGTCCATGTGTTTTTCTTATAATAAATACAATATATAAATAAATTGCATATACATTGCATGTGAATCTCAAATAAAAATTTTCCAACCATGCAAACTTGAATTGCTGTTTGGTCTGACTAATTCTGAAATTGACAGAATTCATATTTAGTCACCAAAATCCATTAAATAAGCTCAATAGAAGCATTGACATAAAGCAAAAGTGATGGTTAAACCCTTGTGATTTCAGAGATAAGACAGAAATAAATAAATGACTGAACTAAATAAATTAGAACTTTCTATATAATACAAGTTTCCAAAAGCAAAATCCAAATAATAATTTAATAAGATTAATACTATATTACCAAAAAATGTATATTTATAAAATTTTTAGTTTATTTGTTAAAAATAACCTTTCTACATTATTTTCTCCATAATACTATATTTTTTTACATATTTCATAAAAGTATAAACTGAGTAAACTTGCACACAAATATAGTCCAAATAGTTACAAAAAAGGAATGCTACACAAAATAAATTTATTATAAATTTGTGTAGGGCTTGTAAAATATTAATTTGTAAAGAATTTTTACCAATTTTATCAATTTATCTTAAAATAGTTATTACATAAATTGTGAATATATTATGGCGGCCGTGAAGGATCATAGAGGGAATATGTGAATATGTTGACATATTCGTGTTTATGTAACTAGACATATTAAAAAAATTTTTGACATATTCGTGTAAATTTTAACATATTCATGTAAATGTGGATATATTTGAAAATATGTGGACATATTCATGTAAATGTCGACCGCCTTAATATATTTCTATAGAAAATCTTCCTCTTATACATATGATTGAAAATATAATCGCATTATTATTTATTTAAAAATACTAAAAATATGCCCATTCACAAGATTAAGTGAAACAAACAAATTGTTATATTTACTTTGCAGCTATACATAATATGGGGCTGTCCTAAAATTACGTCACGCTTTATTCACGATTTTTTAACACACCCTCCTTCCCACGTCACAGATCCTTACATTTCCCGCAACCCTTCCTCCAAAATTACTTCACATTTAGCACTACGTACTCTCTCTTCCCATCTCCATTAAATAATTCAATGAGATTGATATATGTAAAATAAATGTTGACGTTAAATATTAAAATGGCATCCTTGACTCAATTAAAATTCACAAGAAGTTGTTGTAATATACAGATAAATTGTCCATTAATTGATAATCTATATTAGGAATAAAACGTATACAAATTAACAATAAGCATTATTTATAATAATAAGTTTAAGCTAAAGCTAACGTTTTTGTAAGTTTCAACATACTTTTATATTTATAACTTTATAATTTATATTTATACTTTAACTTAAAATCTTATTTTAAGCTTTCGCTTAATGAGTTTTAGCTTTATCTACATAAATAAGATTTAACTAACGAAGACAATTGTTAAAATAGCAGAATTTATTTATAAAAAATAAGTTCAAACTTATAACTTCTAGTTTTCGCTTACGATTTCTTAAGCACCTACATGTGTTGCTAAAATGGTTGAGTTTAGGCCCATTTTGAATGTACGAAATGGAATGTTTATAAATGTTTATATTCTATATATTAATTCGAATTATACTTTTATTTTATTATAAACATTGAATTAAAAAACAGTAATAAATAATAATATATTAATTACCTATATAAATTTTATTTTATCTTAATAATTTTTTAAAATAATAGTTTGATGCAATTAATTTTATATCTAATTCCAGACTTGTGATGACCTTATTCAATATAGGAAATTGTACAGGTTTAGTAAACCTCATGTTGAATTTCTATGCAACACGTTTCTCCCAGAAAACAATGAAAATAGAGGTGGTGCATTAACTATAACCTTCAGAAAATGGAGACAATTAACGTTGAGGTTTATGGCAGACCCTGGATTCCAAGAAGGTATAATTTAATATTTTTTGTTGATTATTATTTATAATTTATTAATTTTATATATATGTGTATGTGTGTGTGTGGTTGCTATAACCACTGAAAATTAGGCCAAATTGTCCTATAATGATATAATTATTACAAATGTGAATAGGGGTGTTTGTAGGTATATATATTACAATTAGAAAATATTATACACTCATACAATCTGTTGCTATATTATATATATTTTTTTTTCAGAACGGAATATATATTTGTTTTCTAAAATCTACAAAAGCTTTTGATTTTCGTTGTTTAACATCAGGAATTTGGATTTTTGACAAACTTATTGGATGTTTAGCTCATTATTAGCTCATTCATTGTAATATTCTTTTCTACATAAAAATAATTTTCTTTTTCGTGTTCAGGGATAAACTCACTATTTAATTGTATTTAATCGGAATTGTAATTACTATTTATTTATAACTTTTTAATTTCCGCGTATATTTGTTAGTCAATGTTATATTGTAGTCAAAGTTTTGTCTTAAATGATTTAGTTAACGATTATAAATACCGAAATAAGTCAAAGCTTAAACTTATAAGTCAAATCTGGATGAGACTTCGCTTAAACTAATAAGTTGTAACTTATTAGTTTAAACTTAGTATTATAAATAATGCTTATTGTAGTCAATTAGGCTTTGTCTTAAATAATTTAGTCAAAGATTATAAATACCGAAATAAGTCAAAGCTTAAACTTATAAGTCAAATCTGGATGAGACTTCGCTTAAACTAATAAGT
>JAUZNC010012296.1:0-12252 GCA_034780395.1 Vannuccia rotundouncinata | reverse complement strand
TGTAACTTATTAGTTTAAACTTATTATTATAAATAATGGTTGATATATAGGACTAGAATGGAAAAAGTCAAAACTGCAATATAACAATGGAACTAATTTTTTGTTATACGAAATGAACTTAAAAATAGTAGTATAATAATTTGGAAGAGATACCGACCGAGATTGATTAGGATATTGGGATAATCCAACATTTTTGGTTTATATTAGCATATTATTTACGTATTTTAGCGGCTCCTTTAAAACCAGCTGACCTATTATTGCCATTGGATTTTTCGTAAAAATGATATATATCAAATTTCAAAAAGATTTTATTACTTTAATTACAATCCCATTTTTACTGTTTAGTTTTATATTGTGTTCCGAGTCTACTCACAATCTAAAGGATCTCAGGTTAGTTTTGCAATATGTCTTTACATTAAATATTCAATGTGTCTATTTGCTATTGGATATGTACCAACATGCATCAAAACTATAATTAACAGGGGTTGTGCAGGTCATACCTTCATACCCTTTCAGCATATTTCTATTTTATTTTAGTTTATCAGCATTTACAAATTTTATAATGCATATCAATTATTTACTTTTTAAAATTCCTAATATTTACTTACATTCAGTTTCAGCATATTTAAAAGTATATACCTGTTGTAACTTTCTCTTTTTTCTGGTTGGATGAAAAAGATGTTGATGGTGTATCTTATAAGTTATGGTGAAGCTTAAGCGAGTGTTAAAAATAGGGATTTCCATCAGGTGAACATGGGCCTCATTGCCAAATTTGGATTGGGGGACAACTAACAGGCCATTATTATAAATATGTTTAAGTCAACTAAACAATAAAAAATATGGACCTACTGTAAATAATATTTAAATAATTTTTCAGTAAAATATAATAAAAGTATATATATACTAATTGTAGAAATAAGCATAATATATATAATTTATAATAAACTTAAATGACAAATATATATACAAAATATATATTTAAAGATGATTTGATTCAACAAATACATATCAATAGCAAATTGTATAATTATTAAAATGTATAATAATCATCTGTTTATAATTAATTAAAAAGTTTGTCATTTCCTACTATATATATATGTAGACCATAAATCAAAGTAAACTAACAGTTAAAAGTTGCAAGATTGAGGTAGACAGTTTATGGTATAGACTATTTAAAGACCATTTGATACAAAAAAGTCATAAGCATACCATATAATGAATTTGAATTACTACTCAACTGTAATAATTTAGAAGTCTCTAAATTATTATTATACTTTTACAAAGTTATATAGTTGGCATTCAGAGTTATTTTCAAAGCCATTTGCAATGGATTTGAGACTCAGAGTGTCCAGTCTTTCTTTGTGAACCTGCATGACCATTAGGTGGTTCAAACGTTGCTGGTGTATTGTGCTTTGCAAAAATTGTGCTGTCTCTTTGTACTGTCAGGTAATTGAATAAACACTGTTTTGTTGCTTTAACTTACAAACTGCTTGCTGTCATTAATTTACATTTACTACTCTGAAAATTATTGGCCCCCCAGACCCCCAGCAATGCGGCCCATGATGAAAGGACACACATCTTTTTTAAAGCATGCAGCTTTGGCCAAAGACCAAAATAGTAATACCCACTTCAAGTGGGTATTAGTACTAAATACTAACACCTACTGTTACCACTGGTTCTGTGGGGAATTCTGCTCCTATTTCAACAGTTTCTCTCAAGGAGAAGGCTACAGCTGGTAAAAATTAGGCATTGTCTCATTCTGAAATGGTACCAATAAAAAATTGGTGGAGATACTAATTTCAAAAAAGAGGTGGGAAAAAAACTGAAATAATCATAACTACTACTTCTTCTACCATATATGTATTTCTATATATGTATTTCTACTATACATATATTTTGAATACAAAAAATTATGATATATACATATATAATTTTGATTCTAATATGTAGATAATACTTAGATTATTAATTTTAATTTATTTTTAAATAATGTGAAAATAGATAGTAATATTTTTATTTTCTCAAAAATGTACACATTTAAATTTAGCCAAAATCACAGAAAGGTTTCAAAATCATAAATGCATAACAAAATAAAATATGAATAATTTTTTTTTATAATGACCTATTTTTATAGATTTTATAGAAATTATTAAATATATAAAATAATTGTTTTAATTGTTAAATAAATCATACATGTCCTCTTTCTTTTTCTTTTTGAATTTTTGGGAAGTCTAAAATGAAATATATGTGAAATTTTGTAAAAATTGATCTTTTTGCTATACTATAAGGTATTGTTGGAAGAGCTCTGACAAATGAATGGTGCTGGAATAGATATGTGATATTCTGGCTTCACACTTATAATCCCCATCATTGTATTTGTTGACATCCAATTATATATAATTTTATTGTCATGCTTTGACATTTAGTTCCAAAGTAGCATGGTCATTGATAATACAATTTGAGGGATGCTGTCACAAATTTCTGTCAAAACAAATTGACAATATTAGATTCACTCCCTGCACAGGACAGTTGAGCTTCATTGAGATCATTGGTGAAAATCATTCAGCCCACATAGAAAAATAAAATAATTTAGGAATAAGGAATACTTATACAATAATAAAACACTAAAATACTAAATAGTATATATAATTTATAGAATATATATATTGATAATATAGTAGAAATATATAGTAGGTATAAATATAGTATAAAATTGTAATATATGATTATATATAATTGAATTGAAACCAGTAGGCAAAATAGAAGTATAATAATAACATTGAAAATGTGAGCAGAGAATTTGTGAATGAAATTATTCAGTGATATGGTTATATACACTTATTATGTTGCCTGTTTTTCATTAGCCAATCAAAATCTTTCAATTTAGCACATGTGTCTCTCAGCTTATTCCTCTTGACCAGTCAAATTTTAATCCTCTTTGGACAGTGTGTTTGTCTGATGGTTCTCAGGCTAAGGTATTTGACACTCACCCAGTGGTCTATGTAAACAATTTCATAAGCAATTAGATGAAAACTATTTTTAGAAACTCATTCATTTATATGTTATATGAAAATGGTAACTTTTCTTTTGACTGTTTTGAAATTGTTATTTATCACTAGTACATTTTTTTCTCAAAAAATCTATTTTGTATTTATATAAAGAATTTACTATAATCTATTGTTAAGAAAAAATATCACAACATTTTTATATTTATAATTAATTTAAATGAACATTATATTATTTTCTAATACTGCTTTTATAGTGGGAAATTTGATAATAATTTTAATTAGACCTATTATTTGTTATAAGTAATTATTCATATTATAATTAGAAAATTATATAAAATTGAATAATTAAAATTTGGATTGTTAAATATATTTAAAAAAAGGATATTTTTTATTGTACTAAATTTATTTATTATGTATATTTTTCATTATATTGAATAATTTTTTAGGCAACCTTAACTATTCGAGCCTGGGTGGCAAGACTGTCTTGCCATGAGAATTACATTAGTTTTATGGAGTTCTAAAAATTGATTCTTGCTAAATCAATTATGGTTGGTTCAACTATCCTAGTTTTAGGTGAGATAAAATGTTCAACTATATCCTGATGAATGAAATAAATAAATAGAATTACAAAAATACTCGATTATGATTGTCTGATAGCAGGTAAAATTCGACAGCTGAAATGAAAGCTGGTTTATAAGAATTATCTGTATCTGTTTTCCATGGAATAAATTTTCGATAATTACAAATTATGTCAACTTTTATTTTGGATACAGATAAACAAAGTAAAATGTCATTTGAAACTGCAATCTATGATTTGTATAATCTAACTTATTTATTGATAATATAAATTTAAAAGGATCAAAAATCTTTTGGAAATTATATGTTATTTTGATATAAATATTTTTTTCTTGATAAGTACATCCTTCCTTAGAATATTTCCATTTACAAAATATTAATATATTTATAGGAAAATTATAAACAATATTTTATATAATATATGTAGCTAGATTATTGTATACTAGATTATACAAAAATTATACAAATAACTCATTCATTGGTTTGAAATATCTGAGTAGTTTTTGAACAAAATGCATTCATTGACAATTAAAATGATAGTTTATCTAGTAAGCTGACTAAATTGAGAATTCATCTGCCAATAAGAATCGAGATTTGTAATTTGCTTGTTTTTATGACTGAGATTTTACATGGCCGTTTCTAAAGGACACCTTTTAAATCTGTAACAAATTTGTAATCAAGTTATCTATATCAACTCTTTAGGATAATATTTTTTTATGCTGATATGCTTGTCAGTTTGAGGGAGGCGGTGGACAATAATAAAACTAAGTTGTGTGGAAGATCTAAGACCAGTCAACCGTGGCTGTGCTATTACTCTATGGTTCGGGTATCACGATCACTAATCAAAGCGGACAGGACAGGCTCTTGGCAGATGTTTCCTAGATTTTTAATATGTTATTCTTGATCATAAATACTACCAAAAACCTTTTGTAGGAATTTTTGGGGGTCAAACCACATATTGACCCTACTATAATTAAAGAAAGTTTTATTAAATTAAAATATTTTCTAAATTACACCATATAGAAAAGTGGACATTTAAACTATATTTTGGACCTTAAAAAGTGTGTACAAGGGGGAGGTGGGCTAAAGTCTCTGTGGTGCCTGCCACAATAGCAATTTATTTATATGTAATATTTGAATATTTTTAATTAAGATAGAAATTATGTGCGACATTAATTTTTAGTAACTGTTTCATGTGATATATTATTTATTTAAAATCTGGCATTTAGACATTTTAAAGTTCTATTATATTGCTCATTGTTTGCTCACAGACTTCGAGTCCAGCGAATGTTTGAGCATGCCTATGATGGCTATTTGCGACATGCCTATCCACTAGACGAACTTCGACCACTCACGTGTGATGGGCATGACACCTGGGGCAGCTTCTCTCTCACACTTGTTGATGCTCTAGATACGTTGGTTGTTATGGGCAACCACTCTGAATTCAACCGTGCTGTTGGTCTCTTGCTGAAAAACTTAAACCCTGACAAAAATGTCAATGTTTCTGTTTTTGAGACCAATATAAGAGGTTTGTACAACATTGTCCACATCGTATTATTTTATGTTGACAGTTACCAATATCGTATAAATATGTTAATTGGATTATTTTTAGTCAGAAAATCCTTATAATATAATGTTCTCAATTGGACGTCATTGTTATTGCGAATACTGAAAAAGATGATGTGGGATATTTTTCTTTAATTTAATAATTTATCCAAATAAATGCGGTTGGATTTCACTATTCTAAATATTTTTTTGTTAATACTAGACCGTTAAATCAATAAGGTCAAAGGGATCCACTTTTACTAAAACTATAAAATTATATATATCGTTTTCGAATCCACTGTGCACATAATTCCTCTAAAAAGATATATTTCTCCAACCGAATCATCTCCATATTATTATTATTCATCTATCAAATGCACATCGTGTTCTTAAGATTGCGCAAATCCACAAAACGCGCTTGTCTTAATATTTTTGTATAATTAATGAACAGATTTTGTTAAGACTACTTTTCTAAAGTTAAAATTAATCATTTGATGAGAGTATTAAATCGGTGCTACAGTGGTGGGAGGACTCCTCTCAGCACATCTCCTTTCCCGAAGAGCTGGATCCACGTTAGACCTGGACTGGCCGTGTAGTGGCCCCCTGCTTCGCTTAGCAGAGACCTTCGCCCGAAAACTGCTGCCGGCCTTCGATACACCCACAGGTATGCCTTATGGCACTGTTAACCTGAAACATGGTGTGCCTGAAGATGAGACTACCATAACCTGCACTGCTGGGGTGACCACATACATCGTTGAGATGGGCGCACTTACCAGATTAACAGGTGCTATAACTACTTTTCTATACTACCTACACACTCGTTAGAATGTAATTTGTTTGAAAAATCAATGATATAATCAATTAAATTAAACCTTCAAATAAATCAAATGAGGAAGCTGCAGAATCGATACTTTTGTAAGCGATTATTGGTTGTTTAACGAATGATTTTCTTTGCATATTTTGTCAACTCAAAGTTATGCCTTTATTAATAAATTGTAATTAAAATTCCTTTTAGATAACCAATAAGTAACTCATAATCAAAAGAAAAATATGTTCAATAAATGTTAATTAAAGTTGGGAATACTATAACAGTTTTTTCCAAAATGCATGTGTTAATAATAACTGTACTATTTATTTTAGTTTAGTTAAATCGTGTCAGAAAATAGTAAGGTAAAATAAGTATATTATAAATATATTGAACAAATTAAACAAATAAATTAATGATTTGGTTTAAATAAAATTGCGGAGAAAATCCATTGATATTTCTTATTACACATCTTTGGTATTTTGTTAAGATATTTTATTTAAATATGATCCGTCGATTAGAATTCAAAACCAATGTTTACAATATGTATCAAATTATTCAATACAAATCAAAATTGATTAACAAACATTGTATGAATACTCTGAGCGAAGTCAGTCATTGTTTCTCGGTGTGCAGGGGACCCAGTGTTTGAGAAGGTGGCTATGCGCGCCCTACGAGCTATGTGGAGCCGTCGCTCCTCTCTGGGTCTTGTCGGTAACCACATTGATGTAGCCACCGGGAAGTGGACGGCTACAGATGCCGGAATAGGGGGCGGTGTCGACTCCTACTTCGAGTACTTGGTGAAGGCGGCCATGCTCTTTAGGATGCCAGAACTTCACGCCATGTTTAGAGGTATTGCTGACGCTCTCAAGTGATGAGATAATATTATCCCGGATGTTTCAGGTTAATTAATTGTAACTTCTCCACCTAGAATACAAGTCAAGTGTTGAACGGCATCTTACCTACGACGATTGGCATTTTTGGGTCAACATGGAGAAGGGAACTGTAACTTCACCAATCTTTCAGAGTCTTGACGCATTCTGGCCGGGAGTTCTGGTAATTCTTGAAGTCGATTTGTCATAATATATACCGCAATGGATTAGGTATCACCGAGATTATCTTTCAAATGGCGCTTGAACATTTTTTTATTCATTATTAATCATCACTCATGAAGTGGTTAATATGTTATTATTTATTTTCTATCGATTCAGAAATCAGAATTTTTATAGCATACTATTCACTTGATTGCGGCCTTAGAAGGCTTTACTATATGTTGAAGTGTAAATAATTCTAAAAATGAATACCTTTTCGTCAGACTTTAACGGGGGACCTCAACGGGGCACTCAAATCCATCCATAACTACCACCAGGTCTGGAAGCAATACGGCTTCACACCAGAGTTCTACAGTGTTACTAAAGATGAGCCGGTTCAGAAACGAGACAGTTACCCCCTGAGACCAGGTCAGTTCTAGCGCGCTTGTTCTCTCTCTCCTTTTCATACATAATTCTCCAATTGTAGCCTGAGTGTTTGTTTGTTTTCTACCCCCTCTGACAGAACTCATAGAGTCCATTGTCTATCTGTACCGTGCCACGAAGGACCCTACCCTGCTTCAAATGGGAGTTGATATTCTCGAGGCGATTGAGCAAGTGGCCAAGACCCAATGTGGCTATGCTACTGTAAGTGTAACTGAGCCACACTTCTCTTTGAATATGTTTATTTAAGTGTATTTATTATTAGCACATTTGGTCTTCATACATTCAATATAACATTCGTTCACACTTTCTTATATTCTAATAGTTCAGTAAGGAAGATAAACAATTTAATATTTACGAAATTTATTACTGCCCGAAGGCAACTTTTGACTAGAACATCTTTGCATCAATGGATCATGTCTAAATATCGATTTTCAGGTGACCAACGTGGTGACTCACTCCTTGGAGAACAGGATGGAGTCCTTCTTCCTGGCAGAGACGACCAAGTACCTCTACCTCCTATTCGACCCGGAGAACTTCCTTCACTCCAGCGACAACAGTGAGAGTCACACAGCCTCTTCCTCCAACTCCAGACAGTGCATCCTGGAGGTCGGCGGTTACGTCTTCAACACCGAGGCCCACCCCATCGACCCAGCGGCGCTCTACTGCTGCTCCAAGGTTAGATCCAAAGACTTTGACACTGTCAACGAGCGACGCGCTGAGGCGGTTCTGGCGCGACTCAAAGTCACCTTGTCTGAGAAAGACGAGGAGACGACGCGTCCGCTTCCAGCACCCCATGCTTTCCAAGATATCCCGGGACTCTATCAGATGAATGACTCTAGCCTGTTGGCCTGTCCTTATCCGGCCTTTCACAACCGGTTCGCTCTCTATGGCGAGATTATTCGTTCCTCTGACATTCAAAGGCACTAAATTGGAGCTCTCCAGTCAAAGGCACGAACTAGGACCTCTTCAGTTTGATATCAATCATATTTGGCGCATTTGTATATTCATATCTACAAAAATACACGATCTTCTTATTTTTTTTTACATACAGTGATATTTTTTTCAAACTTATTCTGGTCGTCTTTTTTAATTCTTATGTTGTTGGTATTTTTATATATTTCAGAAATGTGTAGTTGAAAGAGTAATACAAGTCCCAATAACAGCATAAATATAATTTCAATGACTTTTTGCTTCCTGTAAACATACGTTCTGTGTAAGAAAAAGTATAAAACAGATTTTTTTTCTTTTATGTCTGAAGTACGGGTAGGTGTTTGTTTAAACATAGATTAGAATAATTCTTGTTTGTTGTAAAAATGTCTTGAACAAGAATAAGATGCATTTGTACAGAGCCTCTTGTTAGTATAAGAAAAGCCACATAATGTCTCCATTATTTCTGTAACTATATACATGAAAATAAAAATTACATGAATTTTGTACTATTTTGTACTATTTTGTACTATTCAAAAATATTTTATGATTTGTATATTTTTGTTTCATGTGTAAAATAACACACTAGGTATATCCATATGCATGAATATCGCTATTTTAATGAATTCTAATTCAATATTAGTTTATTTTTCTTAATAATAATATGAATTGAAATTATATCCCTTAAATCGTTTGCTTATTAGTTGTTCGTTATTTTATAGTTAAGTATACGCTCATTAACATTCAGAAAATTCATATCTTTATTTTAATTTTGTATACTACTTTAAATGCAAAGGAAGTAGTGTCGTGTAATTTACAAACATTGTTTACATTTAAGAACAAATATTGTGCGCCAAAATGACAAAAGTTTGAGGGCTCTGTCTCCTCACTTGATGTTTGATCTTGTCGTTGACCTCAGGCTATACGAGGGAATATCGACATAATCTTTAACTCTGGTTGAATAAAAACGTACAATAGTGGGTAATTTGCTCGAAGATTCATATGTAATTATATATAATATCTCATTGACAACGCTGATAATTAATTAATAAAATGATGGTTCTGATGTTTTACAGGTAATTCGGTAGTATTGAGACTGTTTCCATACTTTTTGAAAAGAAGATTTTTTCAGAATGCTTAAGTTCCGTTGTAAACGGATCAGTGTATACCTGTGTATAATATTGTTCGTGTGGTTCTTCATAATCATATCTTTTCGATAAGGTAACCGGGTTCGAAAAGCAAACAACTGATCGGTTCCAATAATGGGCACATTTAAAAAGAAAATGAATACTCCGGCTAAACAGGATTCAAAAAGACGGAAAGATAAGGAAGGTCATCGAATGCTAACTTTTAATACCTCAAAGCTGATGAATAAACAGTCGACTATAATATATAATACAGAAATAGAAAATTGCTTTGATGTCTACCGATTCTTTTGGTAAATGATAAATTTTTCTGTGGATTAAAACAAAATTTTTGAACAGATATTCTGGTGAATGAAGCAATAATTTGCAATAATTTAAGCAAATTTCCGAGAGAATCTTTGCCCATGACAGACACTGGTGAGAACTTTCCGGTCTTCGTAATCAGAGGGAAGAGTACGTTTTCTTTTGTCCCTTCAGGCAAAGTTTGCAAGTATTTTTTTAGTGACTCAACTAGAAAGTGGCTATACATTCTTGTCTGCTTCAAATCACTGAATTCCTTAGATGACAATGAGGCCCGAACATTTTTGTGTAGCATGTTTACGATAATAAAGCAATATTCGTTTCTGTCAATAGCAAATGAAAACGTGTTGCGAGTTAGAAATCGTAGAAATTGAAAATACCACAGGATATTAAAAATATTCTCTGCCTGTAAATCTCAGATCTTTGTCGGAATTTTTTTGAAGTAATCAAAAATTGTATACATATCTTTTGTATGAATTCTGTCTTATTTTCTGTCAAATATTTTGCCACCATACCTTTTAAGGTTCTATTAGCACGTTAAAAATCATCCCCATGTAGAATGTCAATTTTTCTATTTATCACATGAGATGTTAGGTGACGAAGAATAGATGCTCGAAAGCAAATTAGACTTGATGGCGTAAACAAAGTACCGTCACTTTTTCTGATTTTGCAGTAAAATAATCTTGAATAGTCATTCAAATATCGGTTGGGAACTCTTTCAAAATCTGGCTGTAGTCCTGCCTCTCTGAGACATGATTTGAACTTATTTACATGCTGCTTTGTTTGATTAAATGTGGATTTTGGCTGCGCATTTGCTTCAAAGGCATCCATCTTTTTAACTGTTCACTAGTAAGTTCTGGATGTATGTCACTATTTCCATTTAAATCGCTATAATGAATGCGACGTCCAGCTCTTTCAGGTATCTAGTTGAGGATTCATTCGAAATAAAATCTAGATATTCGAAACCCACTAATCATTCCACGTATCATAATGTTCTACCAATTCAAGTATGTCATTTTTTCTCCATGGTACATAATAAAGTTCACGTCATGTACCATTGAGAAAAAAATGATATACACGAATTGGTAAGACATTATGATACAAGGGGAAATATTATTTACTCGTTCGCTTCGCTCACTCGGAAATTAAAATTTCCTGTGATAATAATAAAAAAATAATATAATAATATAGTATAAATAAATGGTAAATAAATGTATACAAATTAAAAAACAATACTATTGCCTTTGTTTTGCTATTTTTTATTATTAAAAGAATTAATACATAAAGTTTTGTCGATGATACATGAAGTAGTCCATGGCATATAAAGCGCTTCTTTAGAGATTAGTCGGTAACGTATAAAGTCCACTTTATGTACCATGAAGAAAAAATAGTAATCTATAAATTTTAAATGACAATATTTCTGTTTTAAATTAAAAAATTAATTTAAAACAATTTTCCTAGAAAAATTTGCAATCATAGATCTAACTATCGTTCTATGATTAAAATAAATATTAATAGTTTATAAATATAGACGTTATGTAAAAAGATATAAATAATATACATAAGTATAGGGTTAATCATAAACATTACACTATAATTACAGAAGATAATATGCAGTATAGATATATAATGTCTATTAGGTAAATTGAATGAATAAAAGTTCCATCCATTATCACGATTGATCGAGGACTTAAGTTTTTTAATGCATTTCGCCTCTCTAATCTTTCGGTCGTGTTGTCTTTGGCTCTGTCCAGGATAGTGAATTTAAAAGGTGGCCAAGTATGTAATTATGTTGCTTTTGGTAGTGTTCAGCCATCGCAGATGTAGAATTTCCTAATATGATTGATTTCGATTCAAATGTACAATTTCTCGTTTGGCATGCTGATGGTGTTAATGCAGATTTGATGAGAATGTCTTTGAATTTAATTCCTGGTTGTAAAACAAGTATGATATTAATGTTTGAGTTGAGTATTACATGGCGTGTCTGTCTACAATTTTCATTTTAGATGAAGGGCAGTTTCAATATACAACTCTTTAGGAATCTTTCTTTGAGGTTCTTAGTTTTGTGGTTCCATTTAGTCATCGATACTATTAAATCATAATGATCTCTGGATGTCTTAATGAGAATTGGTTGGTATTGACAAATTTTAGTTGCAATTTTTGTGATATTGTCAGATTCAAATATATAATATAATAAAAAAAATAAGAATAAAAATAGATTTTATTCTTATACAAAGAAAAGGATAGCCAAAGGCACTTTCGTGATCTAGTTGGCCATCTTTTTATACATTTTCATTCATTTTAAAGTTTACAGTATTACATAAGTATTAGATTTACATAGCACGAAATGCACAAACTAAGAAAAAACAATAAAAAGAGAACTATAACACACGTCACACACAAAAATTAACATTGATCACTAAAGTTCATATATAAAATTTTTACAATAATGGGACAAAGAACACTTGTAG
>JAUZNC010012285.1:15745-29985 GCA_034780395.1 Vannuccia rotundouncinata | reverse complement strand
TGTAGACCAGACTAACACAATAATAACACTGTAGACCAGACTAACACAATAATAACACTGTAGACCAGACTAACACAAAAATAACACTGTAGACCAGACTAACACAATAATAACACTGTAGACCAGACTAACACAATAATAACACTGTAGACCAGACTAACACAAAAATAACACTGTAGACCAGACTAACACAATAATAACACTGTAGACCAGACTAACACAAAAATAAAGCTGTAGACCAGACTAACACAAAAATAACACTGTAGACCAGATATAAAACGTAGTATTTCTTTTACAATTTTGTTTTCACTTAACAAAGCAGAAATTGCTGTAAACACTAGTGCCCTATGTTTGTAGTTTAGCGAACCGATGAATAACATTTTAATTTGGTAACTGCTATTGACAGGTTCGTACATCAGGCCGTACGTGCAACACGTACGTACATAAATACTGTCATTATATACAGAGAACAACATTAGTTTTGTATTTAGGAAAAGCTTGTACAGAATGTTATCAATCAATGTTAAAAAATAGAGTATTATATACCTATTGTAATGTAATGTTGTCCATTTTTCATAAACCAATCGATATATATATCCATATTTTATACGTGCACGTTAACAATAATTTAGAAGGTTGGATGCATGTACATTCTAAAAGGCACTTGGTTTTAGATAATACTTCATTGTAATTATTATAAAATTTTCATAATTTAAAATCATAAATAAATACAACGAACATACAAATACTAAATAAAACCTTGAAAAGCAGTCGAATAGTTATTTAAACAAAAAGTCTACTCAAACATTACTTCTAAAAATATAATAGTAGTATAATACGAAGTAATCTATATTTACAACTATTCATTTAGACAAGTTAAACAGTGATGTTTTTTATAAGGAGTATACCATGTAATGGTCACTATTAACCTCCTTTGTCTTCAATAACTCACCTGCGCCATAGTAGGCCCCGAAGGCTGGCTTGACACCCCAGCTGGCGAGGATCTAGGCGGCATGGACCCTGTTGCCCCTGGTGCCATAGATCCTGGCGGAGGTCCTCCATACGCGCCTCCTGGAGGCCCATTAGGACCCATGTTGGAGGGGGGAGGTCCACGGGAGCTCATCATTCCGGGAGGAACTCCACCAGGTTGGTCAAAGCGATAGGGGGGTCGTGGTCCGGCCATTGGTTGTCTATACATACCAGGAGGGCCACCCATTCCGCCGCCGCCTGTCAGAATCAACAGTAAACCAGATCAAGAGAGAGATCACGAGTCCCCCTTCACTTATCTACAACTCACCGTGATTGTTTGATTGCATCTGCATTGGTGGACCACCCTGCGACATTGGCATGCCACCGGCGGCGTTGCTATGCCCCGGGAAGCCACCGCCACCTCCGCCCATGTTGTTTGAGGGCATACCTCCTCCACTGATCGGTGGACCTTGGCCCTGGGACATTCCACCTCCACCGCCACCTATCATTCCCGACAGGGGGACCTGCTGCTGCTGGTTGCTAGGCGCAGAGGTCGGTAGACCACCTTCTAGCATGGCTGGTGGTATCTGTTCGTTGGATCTGTTGAGCATAGCGATGGCGACCTTGGGATCCACGATCTTCATCACAATCTGAGCCTGGAGAAGAGCATAAGCCAGCTGGGGGTTCTGAAGCAGCATATTTCGGGCCTCATTGGGATTGTTCTGAATACAGAGCTTCATCTGCTTCATCAGCTCATACATCTGCTCAGGGGGGAGACTAGCCACGGCCCTGCTAATTGCCTCGGGGGCTTCTCTGGACTCCACTCTGTCACCATAGGGACTCTCTAATGGAGGACCAACAGCCGGGTTGCTCAAGGCCAGTTCAGCAGAGTTCTGTTCACCTGCCGCCGGACCTGCAGATTGTATCAATGTTTAGTAAAGAATAAAATTATGTAAATAAAGTCATATTACACTTTATTTACCAATTCGTAATGGTCGACCATTGAATTCAATATTCTGAAGATTTCTTAGGGCACTGGCTGCTGTAGACGGATCACTGTATTCACAAAAACCATAACCTTTTGGCTTTCCAGACTCCCGATCATAAACCAGACGAAAACCAACCACCGGACCTGCCTGAATAATAAAAACATTGACAATACAGAAGTTGTGCTACTTGAGTATTGCTATATTCACTATTTATGAACTTGATTGCTACCAATTGGTACCTTTGCAAAGAGTTCCGTAAGTTTTTCCTCTGTTGCTTCATAGGGAATGTTTCCCACAAATATTGAGCGTGCTGTCTTTTCATTGCTGTCCTTCAATTGTGCAGAAGGCGGCTGCATAGGTGCCGTCATTGATGCCATGGTCTGCATGATTTAGGGCTTCAGTATCTGAAAGGAATTCATGAAATAATAAATATTTCTTTCAAGAAAAGGATTCTGAGTTAAAATTATTACTTTTAATTGTAAGGATTCAATGAGTTTAAATCTCATTTTAATGTAAACAATTTAAAAAAGAAATGTTAAAAGCATGCCCTCTTACATTGGTACCTATAGAAGGATGTTTATGAAGAGCAAGAGAATGTCTATTTTGGCCAAGATTGTCAACTGACATTAAAGAATTTATCTCAAAATGTGATGTGTGTATGGCCACTTATCAAAACTAACAAAAAGAGCCAATTAAACATTATGATCTTGATTTTGATAAACAAACACTACCTGTTGCAATTGATTTTTATAGTATTTATATTGAAATTGTTAATCTGATATCAACCACCAACAGCTCAATAAAAAAGCAACTCATAATTATTTTTTTTGTTTGGGTCTTCCAGATACCTTGGTCACAGAAAATGAACTACAGTTTTCATCAGCTGAATATGCAGTATTTTCAAAGACATGAGATGGGTATCCTGTGACATCATCACCATTGTATGCATAGTCCAATGGATAATCTAAGAATGCAGTCAAAACCATGAAAAGATTGTTCACTAAATCAGGCATGATTTTGGAGGTATTTAAAAAATACGGAAATTATTTTAGTGGGGGTCCAGGGGGCAATATCAATGAGAAAATATTGAAATATGTACAATCTTGTGAACTTATCACAGGTGACAACAACCATATTTTAGCAAACCAATAATGCCTATATAAAAAAGTTAGTGAACAACAAATATAAATCACTATACAACATGTGTTTGTTTAAAGATACTGAACAACTAATATTATTAGAAATATATATTGATAATAAGTAAAAACAATGATAAATTCAATACTTAAAAGATTTTTAAATTTTCAAAATTTTCAAAAAATATGGAAAAAAAACCATGCCTGCTAAATGCAAGAAATCTTGTCAATCTGAGTTTTTGGCATTCTTGGACTGGGGCAACACTCCATAAGGGGATCAATATTAGTCCTGCACAAAGATTGTTAGGAAGATACTGTTGTACTTTGCTTCCTATAGCTGGAACACTACTTCTGTCTAAGCATTCTATTGAAACAGAAGATTGAGCTATTATAGGATAAAATGAAAAGAAAAAGTATTACTACAATAAAGGTTGCAAAGATCTTTAGCCAGTTCATCCTGGAAAAAATATTCACATGAAATTAAAGATTCAAAGTTTTGGACTCAATGAAGTTGTTTTCAAGAAGTGGCTCCTCTTAGCTAAGAAGTAAAAGTAAGAGAGGGAGTTTATCAACAAAATCACAGGGATCTCATTAAATTAAGTAGGATTAAGTCATCAGATAAAGAACTCTTAAAACATTTGAACATTTGGAGCCAGCTCATAATGCAGAGGTGGAACCAACTACCATTTGGAGAAGGTCTACAAGGTTGAAGTCTACCCCTATATGGTTGAGTGACTATTCAAACTGATCATTACTCATTAAGCTCATGGAACCAAATCTATCAATTATTATTGGATCCCAGTGTATTATAATTATGCACACTGTATATATTTTTTATTTTTTATAAAATGCTAACTGTTTTAAAGTCTAAATACTTGTTACAAATATACTAAATGCTATAAATAGAATAAAAAGAATTTAAAAAAGTTATTGAAAATTTCAGAAAACTTTTGCTTTTTTTACTGGTGTCAAACCACATAATTCAAAACATGGAAAATCATGTTTGCAGTTGAGTAATCAGAGCCATTAAAGACTTGTATTTTATGGCAAGTGAACACAAACAAGATATAAAATATAATTGATACGTTGATTAATTCATATATTTTTTAAAAATAGAAAAAATGGTCCAAACTTATAGAATTATTCTTTATAAGTCAAGGATTTTTTGTTCCAGATCAACGACATATGTAAAAATTAAGAATTTTTAGGCTTCAAGAGAGCTGGGAAACCATGGAGAGCTGGAAACTGTACAAACCATGGAAGTCTGGTGGCTGGCATTAGGCTACACCATGATTTTGTTCTATGGCTGACTTGTCTACTGCATTACAATGAAAATGAATGGGCTACAAGGAATGAACAGCCTGAGCCATGAACTCAAAAATATTAAATTTTATGATACAAAAATTATTTTTAACATTACAATATAAATTTTGGGCTTTATTAATATTAGGTTATCATTTTTTAAAAGAATTTTTAGTTTTTTTGATTATTTATATTTTAATACAACTATTATTTTAACAAGCTCCGCAGTTCACAAAATTCAAAACTATTCCAAAAATAAATCCATCAGTATATTATTAAAAATATTCATGTTATATAGAATAAAATTATAATTGAATGAAATAATTACATTTTATATGTTAATGAATATTAAAATTAAATAGCGCTTTAACGACAGATATTAAATAAAAGGGAACAATCAGCCTATAAATGATTTTTAAAAACTGTCTGACAAACGTTTTCTGTGTTATCTCTTTTACCAAATATTTACTCAATTATTAAATTTTTTAGTGTAACTGAAAATTTAATAGGATATTTAATTACATTTAAATTTTAAAGTAACATGAGTTAAATTAAATGTGTTGAAAATATATTTTTTTTATCCCTAACTATTAAAACACAATGTAGTAACGAATAGATTTTCAAAAATCAAAATAACAATTATTTTTAATTAAATTAAAACAAATAGGTTTATTTTAATATAAAATTTGTAATAAAATCAAATTATCAAAAGTCTAGGGGCTGTTCAACTAAATATTTTGTAACTCTTTTATGACTATTTTAAACATGTCCACCCCTTAGTAACACAATGTAGTGCGATGTCATTTTTGAAAGTATATATACTTATTATAAAATTCGAATATTGTATATATCATATTTTTCATTTTGACCTTTTGAATTATAATGAAGATAACAGGCTGTTGTCAGTTATTAATAAATTTGTGTCAAATTTAGAGACAAAGCATAAAACCACATTTGTTTTATAGCTATTATATATAAAGCGAAAGAAATTAGAAAAAACTGGGAAACTTCGATTTATATACTTCGAAATATATTACACAGCAGCTATTTGGCGCACTTTAAAATGTGTACAAAATATTGTGACTTTCTTACGTTCGGTTCAGTTTTCACATCTCATCAATGACGACAATTTTTTCGAGATCGCATTAATATGCACATTCTCAACAACATCTTCCCCGCAATTTCATCAACGATTACAAATTATTAACTCTGCGCCACCGTTGTGTTGGTTTAAACTTTACACATCGACAAAAGTCTTTCCACTCTTTTCGAAATTTACAGTTCCAGTGAAGTGTTGACGTTTTCCCTTTACGTTTTGAATTAGAATAAATCGAAACAAATCATGGGATATCGGTACTTCATTCGTAGACATGTGTACCAATTAGGTACAAAATAACTCATATTTTGTAAATGTATTTATCTCGGAAAGTAGAAATAAAAATAGAAAAATAAAAAATATGCTAGAATGAAGTTCACAAAAAAACACCCAATTAAGCGAATTATAAAATTTTAACTTATTTTTAAATAATGTAACCCCTCCTTACTTCTCCCTCCTTACTTCGACACAAAAGTCACATAATATTTAAAAACTCTCCATTCCTTCCTTCATAAACTGTGACGTCATTTTAAGACAGCCCTATATTAATTATTGTTAGAAGTCAATTAAATAATTAATAAATATTGAGCACAGCAAACATATTACAAAACTAAGTCAAACTATTTCAATAAAATAATAAGGTTTTTTGTTTGGAAATTCACAAACAGACATGCATTTACAGACATGGATGTTTTAGTTCTTTCCAAGAAATAATTAACCAGTATTACAAATAACAATACTTATAATCACAATCAATTATTAAGTATATAATATAGAGGCATCGATCTAAGAATAAAAATAGATAACATTTTTCAAAAATATATGTAATTAAATTCAAAGATATTAGATTATGGAATTTAATTAAATTTGATTAAATTTGTAGGATATTTCAATTTTAGTTTTAAATTTATAGATATAGCACGGAAAATCTTTTCTCCATTATTTCACATAACATGATTTATATATGTAGAATGTTAAAGGAAATGAATAGCTAAATAATAATATTTGCAGTGAATCTGTTAGCAGAGAATCTTACGAATTATTGAACAGCATTATTTGTTTGTGTTTTGAATTTTAAATTGATGTCGTTTTGAATAATTTACTACTTTTGTTTGGCTTTACTGTCAAATTCGGTGTTATTATAGGGGAAGCAGTTTGTCACATGTTTTAAATTGTTCAATTATCCGCAATTAGTGGGTGGTGGAGTTCAGTAACGAATCATATATGAGTTACAATACTGCATTAAAAAGAGTATACTTCGATAGAGAACTGATGAAGGGACAAATTAAGTGACGTTTAAATTCATGAATTGTTGTTTTCTTCATCTAGGTACTATGAAAGATTTCTAACTGTAAATGTGAAGATACAACATCATTCTTTTTAACGCACAATATCAAAATATCACAACTTTTTTGCACGTCAAACAAGTTTTTGGAATAATTGCAAAAAAGGTAAACATAAATATTAAAACGATGTCTTTTTCGAGGAGACCAATAATGACATATGCTTTGCGCAACATTAATACAACTCAACGTTATATAGAAATGTATAATATTGGGCGTTATTGAGTTGTATATTACTCTTCCGTTCTTGATATATCTTGTGTACCATAGTGTACCATAGTGTACCATATAAATACTATAGTTTACCATAATGTACCATAGTGTACCATAGTGTACCATATAAATACTATAGTTTACCATAATGTACCATAGTACCAATGTTCGATAGTGATCAAATGGTGTATCATTGTGAATAACGGTGAATCAAACTTTTTCAATTGTGTATCACATAGTTTGCAATATAGTGAAACATAATATTTTATTGTGTTTCAAATACTGTTCCATATAATGTTAAATACAACATTGTATACCTTATAGCGTATACCATGAAGCAATATATGTGATGAGTGAAATTTTTACAATATTATTCTAATATTTACATACATTCATTTAAATTAATTAATTAGGATTATCAACAGCAATAAAACTACATTTATTTAAATATCGCTTTTTGTAAACACTTATTTCACTCCAGTTTTCTTCGTGTGATAGTTTTCAAATCACAGTTGGGTATTATTTAATGTTAAACATACATGATTCGACATAAATTTTATTACTCAACTATCTATTGAAATTCTTGTGAATATATACAATCAAAGAGAGTTGGCAGATTATTATACTAACTATGTTATTATATGTCGATGGTGTAATGCAAGAGTTCGATCTATAAAGATATGATCTCGTTACAAAAGTTTGTGTAAACATTTCATTCAGCTAAAATCGTGCGAACGTTTAGTCTATAAATTTCAAACTGATTTTTCAATCGATTTTATCAATATATTTAAAGAATTTTATCAGCGTATATTATGCTACAGTTCCTGCAACTATACTTTACAATACTTGATATATTTCTTAACGCTTTTGTCAAAGTTGTATTCAATTAATTTTATTCTAATCAATTTGTGTGTTATTGTTAATTATTATTGTTAATTATTATCTTAATAATTTTTATAACTGTTTTCAATTAATTGCTTATTACTAATTAGTAATTATTAATATAATTGTAACAATTATAAAAGACGTTTACTCATTTTATTTTTTAAAACTATATAGTTATCCATATTTTACGGAATTGTAAATTATTTAAAAATATTAACAAATTGAATAATTTTGACTATAATACTAACATCACCAATTTCTTTGTAATTCATCATCATTACATTTTGTAGTTTTCATTAATATTCTGAAATTTGAATGAATAATCTTCTATCGCAGGCTTAGCATGTCACCCCTTTACCTTCGTTTTGTGATAGTTTAATATTGAAAAATTTAAATCGAATAATGAAAAAAATATAAATCATGCCATGTTACATAATAATTATAACTACGTAATTAATGTCTTTTTATTTGAATTCACTTTAGCGAATCAATAGTGGTTAAAACACGAGCCGTTTTTTAAAACAAGAGATGTGATCAAAGCTGCGATCCTGAAAATAGTATTATTTAATTTCTAGTGAGTAATGAAGCTGGGATCAAACATTATGCCTGGGTTCTAATATAGGTTAGGGCATCTTGAGTAATAATTACACTAAGTGCATTTGTAATAAGTACAAATTAATAAGTATTTATTATTCTATATGGGTTTAACAATATCCTTAATTTGTGTGAATGCATTTTTTAAATAGTTAGGTAAACTGAGCGTGAAAACCTATAAAACATACTGTGCAGCAGTTACATGCCTTTATTATTTAACTATAGAGTTAGCAATCTTGTATAACAATGAGTATCAATGTATAACATAAAATAACAATGAGTTCTATTCAGAGAGGACATTCATTTAAAAATAAGTCAATTTGTGATCATTCTTGTCCATTATTGAAGTTTATTATACTGTTTCTCAAATTCAAATGGTAATTCTACAAAAAATATTTCTGTCGGAATAATTCGGTAGCAATATCCATTGTCGGCCGAATAATATACATTTATTAATATCATCAGTAAACAGTAGTTATTCACAAGTAGTTCCAAAAATGTTATTACACCAGCCTAAAAATTAAATGTGTAATTCTCAAAAATCACTTTTAATTTAATCAATTTCCCCCAATCTCCCTCCTCCACATTCCGTTCAAGTTGCATGTACTGTGATATTTCCATGTTACTTGTAACTTCCATTTCACTGTTCTTCCTTTTCGTGCTTGTTCCTTTACATGCAGTAGCAAAAACATCAATCGCCCTGGTCAAGATCAATGCAAGTGAACGAATGTAGCGCTGGCCGCTGTTTGCATTTTTGTGACCTGTAACATTGGCTATTGGCTGCATTAGTCATCCACTTTCGTGAAGAAGATTGATACCAGTCACTCTTCAACAGTGATTAGTATATTTCTTGCTCAGATGCACCTTTTTACTCAGTTCTATCATCAAAATTGGAGGTTGTCCTTACCAAGGACTTGCTGTGACGAAAACATTTTTGAGGTTTTCAGCCACTTCAAAAAAAGAGTGTCCATTTTCGTTTCAACTAGAAGAAATTCTATGTACTCTTTCAAGCGACGTAAAGGACACATTATTTTCTCTATCAACCCCTTCTTGAGCAAACAATTTTGCTTTTTTTTCAAGTCTTTATATTAATTTTTTCAAAGACGCTTTAAAATTCTTCTGCATCAGATTTACCCTTATAAAAGCGAAATCTCTATTTACCTCCCCAGCCTCAAAACAAATGGATTCCTTTTATTATTTCAGATAGTTATTCATTATCGAATCTGGAACTTTTTAAAAATCTATACAAAGTTTATTTTTCAAAAAAAAATCGTTTAAAATAATTTACCCATTTCAGTTCTGCGGTTGATTTGCGGACTGATGTTAAATACAGCCTTTGCAAAAAAATACTGTCCAAGTGATCTGTCCAAGCAATACTATCCAAAAATCGTCGCTAAGTTCTTTCATAAAAATTCTAATTCCTCAGTACTTAAACTGCAATTTTTTCGTATTTCATTTTGCAATTGAAATTGTGAATAAATTCAAATTCAAAATTGTATGATGTATGCATTCTACATTGATTTTGAGGTAATTGATTTCCGTAATAAAAAAAATTTAAAAAAATTATATTTTTCAAAACATATGTAACACAATCTTTTTAATGATCCATTAATGCTTTGACTAGAATGTGAAAACTCGAATGAATTTAGATTTTATCATTTTAAGAAACTCCTCTTGTATAGTGGGTATATATCGTCTCTTCCATTGATTCAATTATTCGCACCATACTTTTATATATTGAAAGAGTAGAATATAGAATATAGCTATGTATATATATATATTTTTTATTGCAAGTAGAATATTATTATGTAATCTTAGTAAATTTTAAAAATGTCAAATCAGTAAAAATTATAGATTTTTATGCAATTAAAAGAATAATAGAAGAATTGCAAGAACCTATTTAAAAATAAATTTGATTGTTCATACTACCGAGATTTAAATTAAGTTAACCTAATTAATTACCTTTGACGTTCATGATTTAGAATGTAAATGACAACAAATATCAGCTTCGTATATGCAGCAGGGGAAAAGGTATGATATATTTTACTTAAAAAGGCTCAAATTTGGCGGCCATCTTAATTTTATCCACTCTATTCTATTTTAGTGGTACTAGAGTGGTGTAGGGTTCTGGCTGGTGGTTTTATCAGATTCCTAGACCAAGAAAACATAGGACTAGACACCAAAACCATGTTGCTAGGTGGATTAGTTTTCGAGATATCATCGGACTAAAATTTTACGGCGGCCATCTTGGAAAATTGCAATTTTCTCAAAATGCTCAAAGGTGCCTGAGTGGCATCACTGGTTTCTGACTCTAGGGACCATAAAGGTCAAATAAATGCAATAAAACGCTTGGCACAACTTAATGCAAGGTCCTTCGAGATTGCCCCCGGACTAAATGTGAAACCACAACCCGTAAGTAATTTGAACTTTCTTAAAACACTGTGTTTTATAAATAATTCACTTTGTTATATATAGATCATGTATTGTATTTATCCATGCTAAAATTAGAAATATTGCAAGTGTATATTTCAACCTAATTATTCATAAATTAAATTATGACTTAAATACTAATCCAAGGGCACAATAATTAATCATCTGAATGGATTAAATGTTTTAGAATATTTCTTTCAAATATTTCGGATTATAATTTTATAAAAAATATCACAATGTAAATAAATTTCATGTATAAAATTATATATTTCTTTGAAATGTACTTATATTTAAGTTAGGTATATAAAGAAAAGTAAAATTCATATATTTACAACATATGTAGGAAATCACAATATTATTTCAATTACACAATTAAGTTTAGTGTATATAAATATTAAATAAAAAATAGCAATAGGTAATAATATATAAATATAATGCATTCATTTTTGCATAAAAAGGAATTATAGCTATTAACAATAATAATATGTTTAATAAATGTACATCAATAGATTGGTGCAGCTATATGTAATAAAATAAAAGCTATTATATTTTCTACCACGTTGCTATAACAATTTCTTGTTGGTAATCAAAACGTATTTTTTCAAATAAACTATAAATTGATTTTTTAATTATATTTCTAATCGATTAATTAATTTAAACCATCTCTTACTTGATTTGTTTTTAGAAGTATTCTCTGAGTAAAAAATAATGTAGTATATAAACTAATTCATTATATTATGCAACGCTACAAAAATGATTTTTTCATTTATATATTACATATATAAAATTAAAATATAAAATTTTACGTCTTTAAAAAAATTATATTACAAATTCATACAATTTAATATTTATAAATCCTAAAAAATACTAAGTTACCAACAAAAATAACAATTTATTAAACGCCACTAAATACGTCAATAAAATCTTTTAGGGGCAAAATTTTATTCTCTCATAGTGCTCTGAATATTCGATTTTACAATATATCTATCGTAAGTAAAAATTAGTTTGTTGCACTTTTAGAATATAATAAAGATTTGCGAAGGATACCACAAAAAAATAAGAAAAACAGTTGAAAATTGTAGAAACATGGAAAATCGACTCTCCACTTTTTATAAAGAAAATCGGAAAATCAATTATTTCTCTAAAATTTCTATTTTAGTATTTCATCTATTTAATTGCTCCGTGTGTTATTAGCGATGTTTCTTTTTGACAGGAGCTTCAACGATTAATATTCCATTGGTTAATTTGGCCGTAACGGTATTTGGATCAACGTCAGAAGGAATATCATACTCCTTCGAGTATTCCTTGAATGATGACCTGGAGGACGATTTTTCCACATGATGCGCATTTATAATAATCTTTTGATCAATAGTTCGGATTCTGATTTCATCCGAATTATATTCAGGACCAAGATCAACTTCAAAGTGAAGCCATCGATCGCCGTCATTTTTGGTGATGATGGGATAACTGGAATCCTGGTGCAAAGAACTTGTTGAATTGAAATGACTATTCGAAGTATAGGCTTTTTTGGTGCTGGAGTTAAAGGAACGCTTGTAAGACGTATTGTCCGTGTCAAAAGTTTTATCATTAGAAGTAGGAGAATATCTCTTCTGGCGCATTGGTGCGTCCACCAGAAGGATTCCATCTTCACTTAGAGTACATTTTAATTTGGAGTTGTCGACATTCAACGGAATGTCGATGGATCTACTGAATTCCCGTGAACTGGTAGTGTTGCCCTTTTTCGTTTCGTGACGAGCTGTAATGGTCAACTTTGAATCTTCAATGGAAATCTTGAGATCTTCCTTGGCGAACCTTTCAACATCAAAACGAACGCGAAAGTGCAGTTTGTTATCAGATGCTCTCTCGTAGGCTGTGGGCATTTGTTTAAAACTGAAATTGTCTAAATTGGAATGTTCGCTTTTGCAAAATCCACCAAATCGTGAATCCATAGGTTTCAACTGCAATAGAAACAAAATTACAGATGACTCAAATCATCCCAATATTCAATTATATTTAAAAAAAAAGTTTCAAACAAATTTCTATTGAAGATGGATGGCAGAATAATTTCGCACATTTATTATTTCTTTAACATAAAATACTTACTATCTGACATTACGTATAAGTTATACTATAATCATATAACTATATAAGTTCTACTACTATCCACTAATACGATGATAAAATCAATGTTTGGTGATATCAATTATGTAAAAAAGGTTTGGGAGGTAATTCAATATCGAATTTCATCTAAATGTCAATTCATAATATTGATTAGCATGTGGCATTTTACTGACTGTTAGTACGAATTGCAATCTTATAATCATTTTTTCCATTATGTTCCAAACCTGACAATAGCCATATATATATATTATATATATTAACAGTTGCTTCAGTTACCTAATTATTATTTATTAACATGTTTTCGTATAATTATGATATTTTTTGGCTTATGCAAAATAAATTTTGTTGTCTTTGCTGTCAAAAGTAATTGTATAATTTTTATTATACCAACTAATAATAATATATTATATATAGTTTACAAATATTATTTATTTAAAAAATTATTTAGAAATAAATTTTAAGAATTCACATTTCGAATTTGTAATGAATTGGTTGTGAATTGATGATGAATTGATGATAAATTTATGATAAATTGGTAATGAATTAGTTGTGAATTGATGATGAATTGATGATAAATTTATGATAAATTGGTAATGAATTAGTTGTGAATTGATGATGAATTGATGATAAATTGATGATATGTTGGTGATGAAATGGGAATGAATTGATGATATGTTGGTAATGAAATGGGAATGAATTGATGATGAATTGATGATAAATTGATGATAAATTGGTGATGAATTGGGGATGAATTGATGATGAATTGATGATGAATTGGTGATGAATTGATGATGAATTGGTAATGAATTGATGATGAATTGATGATGAATTGGTGATGAATTGATGATGAATTGGTGATGAATTGATGATGAATTTTATGATGAATTGATGATGAATTGATGATGAATTGATGATGAATTGATGATGAATTTTATGATGAATTGATGATGAATTGATGATGAATTGATGATATGTTGGTGATGAATTGATGATGAATTGATGATGAATTGATGATGAATTGATGATGAATTTTATGATGAATTGATGATGAATTGATGATGAATTGATGATATGTTGGTGATGAATTGATGATGAATTGATGATGAATTGATGATGAATTGATGATGAATTGATGATGAATTGATGATGAATTGATGATGAA
>JAUZNC010012274.1:0-29994 GCA_034780395.1 Vannuccia rotundouncinata | reverse complement strand
TGCCGTCAAAAGTAGAGCTTGGCTCTACTCGCCGCCGGCATCCGACATCCAAAAAATTTCGACTTACACGAGCATCCAGGATGGCCATCCAGGATGCTCGTGTAAGAGGGGCTTAAGTTATTTTTCCGTTACGGTTTACTCAGGCAGTATTTTATTTTGTACTACTTAACATTTAATATTCAAATTATTGTTTAAATTTAACTATTTTCAGGTCGATTCGTTTTGTTAAAGAAAAACACTAAATATAATCTATTACAATTGGTCTTCTGATAAAAACTGATGTATGTAACTAATATTCCATTACTGTCATGATGACACTCTTTTAATAAACGAGTTCTATGCAAAATATACCTACATTATGCGCACATACTTAAAATGAAACCGTAGGATTAACAGCATATTAACTATTATATTTTTAAGTTGTATACATTTATATATTTCCTGATGGTTGATTAAAATGCATCCACTGTTATTTAAAACTTGTAAATGGTCTTAATACTTTTCGTATTCAAATGTTGGACTAAATATGTATTTTAAATATTGCATTTAATTTTAATATTCACATGGTTATATATTTTTCTATTAATAAATAAATGTTGACATATTTTGTTTTCTGTTTTATAAGTTGTAAAAATATAAATTTGGTTTCAATTAAATAATGTGTAAGAATTTTGTATTTAAATCAATTAACAAATATCATTGGACTATTACAATATCCGATGATTATGAGTATAATTATTCAATAGAAAATATCGATTAAATTAAGGTCAAATCCATTAAAAAATTATTTTCTTTTAACAAACATACTTATTCTTTGAAAAACTTATTAATAAAAAGTTTGTATTATACATTCGAATAATAAAATGGATTTACAAGAATTTACTGAAATATCGGATGCATCTATAATTGTGAAATGTACTATAAATGAATCCATACAAAGATTTAAAGCAGACTATTTAAATCTATCGTCTGAATTCGATGAAGAGCATGTCTGTGGTTTAACAAAAAAATTTAAAGTATTTGATTTGAGCGACGATTGCAGTAAGGATTCCATTAATCTACCTCCAATTAATGCTAATAAAGTAAGTGTTTCCCAGTCTGATTCAGACGTAATTAAATTTGAGGATCTAAATTACCTACCGACAACACTGTTTGGAATTCAAAATCTATTACCAGCTGATATGGATAACTACGAGTGCGCCCTGATAATCAATGATAAATTTCCGGAAAGTGCCGTTCCAAATTTCATTGCCTTTCTTATAACAATTCTAAAAGAAAAGCAGGCAGAAGAACTAGCAAATTCGAAACCGTCAAGTTTTCTTGAACGGAATCCGGACCTCTCCGAAAAATCAATCATTTTATCCCAGGTTATTTTTGCAAATCAAGACAATTGGTCTGTGGTCCAATCTCTATGTAAAACGGTTTCTGCCGATATGGTGTATGGCTGCTTGATATATCTTTTGTCGAAATTCGAAGAACCTTTACTCAAAGTATCCCACCAAACTTGTTATTTTAGTAACGCTGTCCGAGTTGGACACAAAGAAATCCCGCCGTTGGAAGAGATAACAAAGAAAATAATTGAAAGAGCTCTTGAGCATTCAAGCCTAAACCTTAATGGTGATCAAGAAGAAAATCAACCAATGAGGCGACCGATCACACAAGGCCGAAAATCTTTTATTGCTGTACGAAAATCTCTGCATCAGGGTCAAAGAAAAAACTGGCCTGCAACAAATCTCTTAAGAAAAGGGATATTTAAAGTTCACGATTTGACCAAAGATTATTTCAGCCGACAGCCTTTTTCAAAGGATCGAAATAGCTTAAAGTGCAGTCGAATGGACCGGCTGGTCTATAATGACATTAAACAAATACAAAATAAAATACAGAAAAATTCCGTTAGATATATATTTCGAAACTTAATCAATTTGATTCGATGCTATACGTATAAAAACACAGCCGATGTCAGACAGCGTCAAAAGGAGTCTTGTATGCAAGCATACGTTTCTATATATCCGGGAATTATGAACTTCGCCGTTGATAAAATTGTGACTGCACTGGCTACTATTTTAATTCATGGGCCGCATGTTCAATGCACTAATTATGTTAAGAAACGCATTATGCACAATATGCTAAATTTGTCCCTCGATCGAGTGTGGTTTCGTCAGCAAACTAAATATACTTTGTCAGAACATCTGGGTGAAATACGATGTCACATAGGGTGTCCTTGCGGCTTTGGAGAGCAAGAATTTCAGTAATAGGAAAAATACTTAACTATAATTAACGGTATTTATTAAATAATTTAATATAAGTAAAAGCATTTTTGAGATATCATTTCTTCTGAGTTTGATAATTTATTTAATTAAATAAATATTTAATGTTATTACCTTTGTACAATAAAAATAAATCACTTCAATGAGTGTCCGAAAAACATCCTAAATAGATGAAATATAAGATACACTAAATAAAATTTTAGTTCTAAATACATTTTACCTGCGGTTATATTATTAAGTCGAAAATATAACCAAAAATGACAAAATAAATTGAAAATTGGTAGAATGAATTTATACTCTAGTGTGCCAAATAAACGTAACCCACCCGTTTATTTATTTTGTGTCAAAAATAGGCTAACCCCCCCCCCCCGTTTATTTGGACCCCCCACGAATATATATTTTTTAAATTGATGGACCCCCGATTAACCTTTGTCAAATCGTAATTGTAATTGTAAATGGAAATTTATTACTAAATGAAATATAAAGTAGTATTTTAATTTTAATGTATTTAATATTTAATTTATATATTATAGCCTCATTCTGATGCAAATAATGTCTATAATAATCTTGCTCTTATAAAATGCTGTTTAAGAACAGTAATAAAAATGAAACAATTTTAAAAAATATATCTCATGACTTTGAAGATACGGATCAAAGTGTTAATTAATAATCGATTATTTGAAATTTCACCTCTATTGAATAAAATATATTACCAAAAAAATATATATATTTTGCATGAAATTCAGGATAGCAATAATATAAATGACTAACTTACTTTTTAAATTTATAAATTGTAAAAGTAAGATATATAAATGGTATATTAATATGTGACCATAGAAATTGAAATATAAAAAACATAATTTATTTAAATTTCGCAATAATTAACATTGAAGTACGATACATCAAATTATAAATGTCACATCGACCATTTCAGAGTAGCCATTTTAAACCGTAATGTTAATTCCGTCCCATTCTCTTTCGAGCTGAACGACAAGTTTCTACTAACTGTTTTCTAGCTTGATCCAATGCGTCGACACAGACGCTCCAGTGGCTTGATCTATTATCGCTGACCATGGAAGTTCTTCGACGCTCATATACAGACTCATATGCGTAGCAACTCTCCAGAAATTCTTGCTGTAATGATAAATAATTGCTTAACATACGAGGATTTGCGGAGCAGGTCGACATTATGGCGTGAAAATCCTGATTCATTTCTTTCCTGGATAAGAGAGCACTTTGATGAATCAATTGAAAATTCTCTTTTAAGGCTTCCATTCCGTGTTTTGGTCTCTTTTCTTTTCAAAGTCTAAAATGTAAGAAAAAAGAAAAATTATTAACTTCTCGACCACGGATGGAGGGACATGATTTCATTTTAAAGACCACGGGCCCCATTTCAATATATGGGCCTCTGTAGATAACTTATATAGATAACGAGTGGAGTCAATATGGGTGTCTTGTAACAGATAAGAGTTCATAATGAAAAAAATTGAATTTCTGATTTAAAGGGAAGAAAACAATGGAGGAATCTAAATAGGGTCCGAAAGATAAGATATTGCGATTGATGAATGTAAACATTAATGATATAAGTATTATATGTTCAAAAAGATCATACTGTAGTATAATATAGCTATAAATATACGTATGTAAGTATTATATTTTTATACTTGCATGTGTAATACAAGTAATGTATACATGTAAATTATATTCTGTTAAAATGGGATGCATTGAATTTGCCAAACATTTGACTTCTCGTTGTGTGATTTTGAACAAAGTCGTTAGCCACAATATGCAATGAAAGATTATCAGTCTTTGCTTTGTGATTATTCAAAACCGTGTTTGAATTGAATCGTCGCTGTGTCATTGTAAATCGTTGCCAGGTTTTTAGTCGACGTGCGGAGAAAAACGATATTTTCGCCAGTAGCTGTTATAGCTGCGGGTTGATGAGAAAAGTTTGCAGATTGTAATAACTTCAGAGACAATAGCTCATTCTCCAAGAGAACACGTTTGAATTTTGCACAAAACATCCCAAAAACAGCTGGGTAGGTAAATAGGTAAATGTTAGGTAGGTAATTGTGCTTTCAATAAATTTATATCGAATTCATCGCCATATTTTTGCGGTAAGAATTCCAGTTCTTTCATAAAGTCACCAGAGCCACAACACTTGAGCAAAAGGTTTTCCAACTGAAAGAAGTATTTTTAGGCTGGTTGATCGAATCGTTGATTAATTGCAGCCACAATTAGATAAATTGCTTCAAAAAATATAACCCTGTACACATCATTAGGTGTTGTCAAACAGGACGGCTCTCCTTCTCCAATTTAAAAGCGCTTTAGGATTCGCTTTTCTCGATATATCACTGGTGGAGAAATGTCTGGTAAATATTCTTTCTCTTTCAAAATGTTTGTGCAGAACAAATCAAACGATTCATCATTTCTAATAGTGGCAATTGTCTTTTTTGTCAATTCGACAATGGTTTGAGCTGATATTGCCGACATCTTCGAAGTCTGTAATGTTTTTTTAAAGATTGTCCGTATGAGAAAAAATTCGGAGTGAAGGATGTAGACCAAAAAAATAGCTGAAGGTTTTCATCTGTGCTTGCACGAATAAGCACATTTCCCACTCTTCGATCAATGCTGCATAGTTTACGATTATTCTTTGGAAACATTTGGCACGTACAGTCAGTCACCCAGGGTTGGACATAAAGACAAATTCCAGAAGTATCTTGGTCATCTGCTTCCAAATTCTCTTTAATTTGCTCGAGCAGATTTTGTCGAAGCGTTGAATATTTTTTTAATTTGATTATTTCTCTTGAAGTACCTAAGGTATCGGATAAGCATAAATAAAACAGTAGAGATAAATTCGAAAATACACAACACCATCGAAATTCAGGATGCAAGTATCAATCACCACTAGACTGAGAAATTCAAAAACTATTTATAAACAAACGCGTTTTATATTCAAAAATTGGACAATACGTCTGTCTAACGAATTCCATTATAATTTAGAATTTCCCAATTCTAACCAAGATTTACGAATTTAATTGTTTTTATTTGGGGGGTCCTCAGCCCCCCCCCCCGCGCTCTGCAATTAGCAATATAACATTGCTAATGAGACGTTGTTTAGAATGAATAAAATAATTATATAATATATATAAATAAAATCAAGAATTGAAGGTTTTAACTAATTAAACAAAATTAATCATATTTTGAGTCTTACCTTCAAATAATTTATATTCTAAAATGATATTGAATTTTCAAATATTCCAATATCCACAAGTACACTAATTTTTTTAAATAGAGAAACTATATGTAAGACGAATCTTATAAATAAATTAAATGAACCTTATACTTGAACGTCAGTGAATATCGTAATAATATATATATGATTATATAGTTGATATCAGTTACATCAAGTGTGTGCTCACTTATCTCGTATATTAATCAATAAAGTGCAAAATGTCAACTACAAAAATAATTCGTGACCTCGTATTAGCACCATAAATTTATAAATATATATATATAAGTTTCTCTATACATGATAAAACTAATTAAGCACTTATTTAGAAGCTCGATGCTCCGCAAAGCGCCTGAACACTCTCGAATATTTGTTATCAGACTTCATACAGTGTCAACCAAAAGACATCTATTCCCAAATGGGTAACTTTGGAAGAAGTAGTGTGAATTGTATGAAATGACTTTGGGAGGTTGTATTCATAATTTTATAATATTCAAGATGCCCAATTTAGTGCATTTTTAAAAAATTTATGTCAAGATCTCGTGACATTATTTAAAATTAATAAATTCATTTTTATCGTTCTCCGAAGTACTTATATCTTACGAAGAGTTACTTTATAAAAATAAATTATTTTTGTGGTACTATATAGGTATTTATAGAATTATAATAGTTCTATATATTGTCATAATCGTAAATAAAAATCAGATTATAAATGCTCTACTCCTATATATATATAGATTCGCAAAAATAAACTATAAATCAATATTTTATTCCAGAACTTTGTTTTATTATTACTGTTTCAAACATTAATTATATATACCGATATTTTTCTATTTATAATACTACAAAGAAATAGACTACTTTCAAATGATATAATTATTAGAATTGTATAAATCAACAGAAATACCATTTGAGGAAAGTTGTTTCCGACTGAATTGGAATCACCCTATATACACTATCATTTTCATCATGATTTATCCATCTAAATTTTAATTAGAAAAATTGAAGACAAACATCAAAATTTCTTTTAAAATACATTACGTTTTTTTCTTTAAATGTGATTATGGTGTTTTGAAATTTTTTGAATTTTGAAATTTTGAAATTATGGAATTTTTGTCGGTAATTCTAACTAATTTATTAATGTTTCAGTTCAATCTAATAAATTTTACATAAAGTCAGGCCGTTACCTAGGAATTTTCGAAGGGAATTGAATGGGAAAAGGCGTCCTAAATCAGTCCTAAAATATTTTAAGCTACGAAACAATATTTGATCTTAATTGAAGAATTGGATATGCCCACCTTTTATTTTCTCAGTCAAGCATCAATTGGAATAACTTATATATAGAGACCACTCTCATGTTAACCTTCAAAGCCAAAAAAAGGGATATTTGGTTTACTTCAATTTAGGGTCAATGCCAAATAAGGTTTTTAAATTTAGGCCGTTATTATGTTTTGAAATTCTATTTTAAAACCTTTAAACCAAATAATATTATTTGGTTTAAACATTAAATAATAATTGAAACCATATCCACATGAAAGTATTTAATAAACTTGTGATGTAACTTCGGACGAAAAATATCCTTATGGATCGATCGTTCCTACTCAGTGGTTTTTTATATTATTTTTTTTATTCCATGTCCATAATTGTTGCAAAATACATATACTAAGAGTATATGTACAAAGATTAGATAAGATTATATGTACTAAGAGTATATGTATACCCTCTCCATATAGAATTAAACGCCATAAAACTACAATAAATGAAATAAACGTGTTATCGTTTTACTTTCATAGATTTTTTATTTTTATTTTTATGATGCGCCTTTCGGACACATTCCGCTACCTATATTAGATTTTGAAACTATATATACATCTATTAGATTTATTATATATTTAAAATTTCAATCGAGATTCATTGTAAAAATTATTTTAGAATTAATAAAAATATGCATAAAATGTCTACTATATAAATGTGAAAATGACTGATTTCTGGGAAAAATTTGATAGAGGGTAACGGTCATTATATATTTGAACTAGATTTTCATTAATTAATTTATAGGAAATATTTAGTATTGAACTATGTATTTTATAATTTACTATCGGATTCTACTTCATCTGCCGCAACTTTATCTTTTGATTTTAGTAAAAAAATAAATCCCAAAATGTAAAATCATTTTTTCATTTATGGTTTATCCAATATTGATTTCAATTCTAATAATATGTTCAATTTCAAAGTCAAGTCATTGTAAAAGAAATAAAATAAATAAAGATAAATTAAATATAAAGTACCTTATATCAGGGACCTCTTTACGAAGAGTGGGGAGGGGGGATTGGAGGCGGGAGGGCATGCCCGCCCCCTGTTGATACTGGGAAAGCCTCAATATACCTATAAAATGGGCACATATATAGTAAGTCAAATCTATATGTTACGAGAAGAACCCCTTCACTGATTATTATATATATGGACACTGTGGATAAGAATAGGGCCCCTTTATACTAATGCAAAACAATGTATTATTAGTAGATCCCCTTTTCCGAATATATACATATAAATGGGCCCCAGTGGTTAATAATTGGAGGGCTCGGCTCCCTAGACCTATAAAATGGGCCCCTACATATATAGTAAGCCAAAAACAATTTATTATATTAGCAGGTCCTCTTGTCGACTGCCATCATGATCATTGTTAAGATGGTTCATCAAATTTTGCCGGAGAGAAAAATGGTTTTGCTAAGAAATCGATGATGAAACAAAAGGCCGTTCACCGTTTACACATTAAATTGGTTTGGTCATTCACTATAAGCTCACTATTTTCAACCACAAAAAAATCCGTTATTATCTAATTGATTTGACTTTGTGAACGAGATAACTAAATTTATCAAATATTCAGTTTGATAGATTGAAAACCGCATATTTTGAAGTAGTGTTATTTTTAATGAGTGGGATATACATATGTTTATCAGAACCATTACATTCTGAAATGAAAGCAAGTATAGCTGGCACAAATTCAGTGATGGGTCAATTTTACTTATACTTTGCTCTTCATCTAAGTAGCCGCATCTTTTTAATCACTGACAGTTGATCGAAAACTCTACAACAAACATCACGGTCAGCCTCTGTTCAAGGTAAACACATCACTTTATTAACAAAAAACATTAGAAAATATAAGAGACGATGACTCTTTCGACCTTTGGTGGAGTTTAGTAACAAATAAAGCAATGAAGATGATGTTGGAGAACCTATTCTTCCACGTAAATAGAAAGATCCAGGAAGATGTGATGAAGGTTGTGTAGTCAGCTATTTTTATACAGTGCAGAAACACTAAAAGGCCATATTTATAACATGATGTATTCCAGGACCATTCATACTGTTGTTCAATCTATGAAAGATGGTTTCAACCAACCTAAACAGAAACTATGAGTTTATGGAAACTCTTTTATTAATTATGAAGGAAGGACTTTAGAAGTACAAATGCCTCTCTATACTGAGAAATGACTAAATCGACTTTGACCAATATATCCGAAATAGTTTCAGAACTCAAATCTTTTTCTCTATAGACTATGTTTTGATAATTTATTGTTGTATATGCGTATATTTCTATCACAGGATGGCAGTAAAGCAGTTAATATAGTAGTTTATCGGGCCTGGTTTACCGATTTTTATCAGTATAAGGTCAAATATACAGAGCAGATAGCGCTGCCATCTTCATTGCCTGATGATTCAAATGAACTTATAAACACTGGACGACAACTCCGTCAGCATGATGCACCCTTACATTGACTTCATATGTCTCAAGACCTACCTGTAGTACCTTTGAGAGTTCGGCCACACCGACAATGCCAGTTGTGCAACAGCAATTACATAAGAAAGGTAACTAATTATCAGTGTGACACAGCCAAGGCTTCCACGCGCTGTGCATAACTCCATGTTTTGAAAAATGGCATCAGGGACAACAAATTTGATATTGTTATTTTATGCTCAGTAAACATCAATAACAATCAGTTACAATCAATAGGTTCAGTACAATTGTTTTTTCGATGTTCATTATGTATCTGTCATGTTATACTCGGAATATACTATAAAATTCAGTAAGTTTCATTATTTTCTACTTTGATATTTTTTTTATCTTACCTGTAATATGAGCATTAATTTACCGGTATTGGGAGGTTAATTTTCGTTATTTGTTATATTTTTGAAATAATTATTGTATTTAATTTGATGCGTAAACGCTAGATTGCCATCTCCTTAATTACTTATCGCTGGTCTTTTGTACAGTTATTCAAAATAAATAAAATATATATTTTATCCTCGTTGTTTTATGTGTTCACATCATATAGAATAACTATAAAAGATAATCTTAAATAGTGAAAACTAAATAGACAAACACCTTATATCCTACTCCATAATCCCTACTTATCAGATTACGAGATATTACAGGTCCGATTATTGCTTAATTATAAATATCTATATCATATATTAATAATTTCCTACATTTTCTCTCTTATTTTTGTTATCTATCTAAAGTTCTATTTACTAAATATTCAAATGTACATTTATATAGTACTAATACCTGTTATACTTTATAACCTATTTTACATAGTACTAAAAAACACATTTTGTCAATCGAAAATTTTGAAAAAAGGAAGAAAAAATTTTGATTGGCCCCTCAGGTTAAGAAAGCGTCCGCGGTCTTAATATATCATTTTTTATATATTGATAATTAATATATATATTATAGCTTTGTTCATATGAAAATATTTTATAATCTTTCTCAAATAAAATGCCTTTTAACAGCAACAAAAATAAAACATTTGTTTGAAATATCTCATGCCTTTGAAGAAAAGGATCAAAGTGTCAATCCATTTCAATTAATTGAAATTTCACAGCTAACATGGAATCAAGGAAATTAATGTGAATACTTTGCATGAAATGCAGGATTTTCATAATTTAAGGCCTTTTAAACCGTAATGTTAATTCCGTCATATTCTCTTTCGAGCTGAACGACAAGTTTCTACTAACTTATTTCTAGCTTGATCCAATGCGTCGACACAGACGCTCCAGTTGCTTGTTCTATTATCGCTGACCATGGAAGTTCTTCGACGCTCATATACAGACTCATATGCGTAGCAACTCTCCAGAAATTCTTGCTGTAATGATAAATAATTGCTTAACATATGAGGATTTGAGCAGTTCGACATTATGGCGTGAAAATCTTGATTCATTTCTTTCCTGGATAAGAGAGCACTTTGATGAATCAATTGAAAATTCTCTTCTGAGGCTTCCATTCCGTATTTTTGTATCTTTTCTTTTCAAAGTCTAAAATATAAGAAAAAAGAAAAATTATTGAGGCACTCAACAAGGAGAGAGGGACATGGTTTCACTTATTTCTATATTCACCATTTCTATATATGTTCCTCTGTAGATAACATTATATCAATAGGTAACTTTATATAAATAACGAGTGGAGTGGGAGAAGTCGCAGCCGCCCAAATTCAATATAGGTGTCTTGTAACAGATAAGAGTTTATAATTGAAATACTAATCTCATAGTAGGAAAAAAATAAATTTCTGACTTTAGAGAAAAAACCAATGGAGGAAGCTATATAGTATATAGTCCTTAAGGTAAGAAATCAATTGTCACAATTGTATATTTTACAGATTCTGCGATTAACTTTTATATTGACCGTCTCTCGTATACAATACATTAATATATTAAACCTTTTTAAATATGTATTGAGTGAGTCTTTAAATCATCTATCATTTTAAATCGCATAGTCAAGAGGGTCACTATTCTGTTTGATGGGCCTTATATTATGACTTGGGCACCCCGCTTTCCTGCTGTGAGTTGGTAACTAAACTGTATATGATAGTTTTTTAATAGAATCTCGATTTACACATTAAAAAATAATGGTTGCTTCATAATTTTTCGAAAAATATGAGTTTTAAATATGTTTAGAAATTTGTTATGATATTATACTTATAAATATAAATTATATTATTATTTAAATATTTGAAATTATATAGCACATATTATATGCAAATATACAAAACCTAAAAATATTTCCCGAAAATTATGAATTACACTAAACATATATCGAAAATTTGAAAAATGAGCTTGATATATATAATATTATTAAATTTGAATTCTTTAAATTTTATGAAGAATAAAAGTTTACCATAAACTCATTTGTTTCATGAAGTTCATAATTTGGTTATTTAAACTAAAATAACCATTTATTTTTTAAAATGTCAAAATAGTAAAAAATTATTTAAATTTAATTAGAATAAATAAAATAATTATTTTGCTATGCATGCACCAAAAAGTAGGCATTTCATATTGATTGAATAATTTTAAAAGTTTGACTTTTCAGTGCCTGGACAACTTTTCATTGCATATTGAGAATACTTTTCAATGCATGGAGAATTGAATATAGCGCAATCATAGAAATTGAGTAACATAATAATTTCGCTTTCCTCCAATATTAAAACAAAGTCAATTTCTATGATAACAATGTTATACAGTTATTTACAAGCCATTTTTGAATATTGAGTAATATTCAAAAAATGGCGTGTAAATAATTTGTATATTCCTAAATAAACCATTCTAAATAATAATAAAAAGAGAATTATAGAAAACATATTAATTAGATAACATTTATAAAAAAAAAATATTACATTTAAATCAAAACAATTTTTCGATGAAAATGTCGCGGCGGAGTATATTATCTGCTACAGTGTAAATAACTGAATCAAATATCCTCCGATGAAAATTCAAAATTTTTATCAATTAATTAATTTCTGATTTTACTGTTTAAATATCAATAATTATCCTCCGTTAAATTTTGCCATCTTCATTGCTTAAAATAATCAATATTTAAGAATATAACAATATATTTTATGGATTCTATATTGAAATCTTATTCTTCCTATACTTTTATTATTCTAGATACCTTTATTGTTTAAATTGATTTATGCATAGAATTACATTCACTCATTTAAAAAGTACCTTTCAAATATCGTGAAAATAATTAAACATAGTAATAAAATCAAGAATTACATATTTTAACTATAATTTAAAAAATTAATCATGTATTGAGTCTTACTTTCAAATAATTTATATTCTTAAATGATATAATTGAATTTTCAAATATTCCAATATCCACAAGTACACTAATTGTTTTTAAAATTGAGAAGCTATATATGTAAGACGAATTTTGTAAATAAATTAAATGAACCTTATACTTGAACGTCAGTGAATATCGAAATAATTAATATATATATATGATTATATAGTTGATATCAGTTACATCAAGTGTGTGCTCACTTATCTCGTATACTGATCAATAAAGTGCAAAACTACAAAAATAATTGGGGACCTCTTATTAGCACCATAAATTTACAAATATATAAGTTTCTCTATATACATGATAAAGCTAATTAAGCAAAATAGCTTTATGAAAATGTGAACAATTTGTATAACATTATATTGGAAAATACAACTAATTAGGGCCATAATTTCCTTTTAATTATTGGGGGGGGGGGGGTGGGGGAGCTATCGTTCTAAGGGGCGCCTATGATTACCTATGCAGTTGATTATTTTACAATAATAATAATGCCTATATATTTTTGTCGATTCGTTCAATTGCTTTACCTTATTCAAATGTTGCCAAGGGATTAGCCAAAATAGAGCAATAAGGTATAATAGAGCAGCTGGTAGGTGCATAATTCTAATTATTAAGTAGCGTACATATGAATGCAATTAAAGTTCCACTTTGGCGAAAACAGTTCTTCTTCTCTCACACGATTCCATGAATTTGTTCAGAACATCTTTTAGATTGATGTTCGGCCATCGATCCGAATGAATGTTCAGACACATTGTGTGATTAAGTCGGTTATGGGTCATTGAAATGCGCATATAAATTTTTATCCACCTCAGGCTACTAAAAGCACACTTACTCACAGCATTGGATGCGGCATTACCAGACAAAATTAGGCATGCTGAACAACTTGATTTGAAAGAGAATGTTCTCCATTATTGAACTTACTCACGTGATTGATCACTGGCTTCAAAACCTGCAACTCCGGGTCCATTGATGCCCTATAAGATATGGCGAAGGTGCTGAGTTGTGATTTAGACTGTGTAAAGAAAAAAATAAGTTTTGAAAGAATATTTGCTTTTATTACGCATACTTTTTGAAAACCAAAATAGATAACTTGATCAAAATAGCCCCTCTGTTCAATTAAAATATTAATTTTTATTATAAAAATTTACAATATCTATTTCTATGTCTTTTCAGAGAAGCGACAAATTATTTATGAAAAATTTTGGGGGGGCTTAAGCCCCCTAGAATTACGGCCCTGTTATAATGTAAAAGACAAGTTTTAAGCACATAATTAGAAGATTGATGAATCAGAAAGACTGTTGACCAGAAGTTTATGGCCATTGTTGGGGTCAATTTGGATGGTCTGCCATATTCGGAAGTTGTTCAAAGAAATCAATCTGTTGATTCAGAGTTGTACACTTCCTTTGTAAGTAATGCTGTTGTTTCTTTATCAACTCATCAACTTAGAGAACAAAAAAAAATTGACGAGGGAGAACATGAGACTAATGGATGACAATCCACGTCCTCATGTTTCCGTTACCCCGTGTACTTTATGGCAGAAGAGAACGTTCGTTTGGTTCACCAAGCTCCGTACTCTCCTGATTTAAACATGTGCGATCGGATGATATTTAGATGCTGGAAATGAAAAGGAACAATATTGAATTATTGACTGGCAAAGTTTTGCAAACTTATTTAGATGAATCTTTGGAAAATTTAGGACCAGAAACAATGCATAAAGAAGTAACAAAATTAATTGAACATTGTAGAAAAGTGATTGATGCAGGTGGTAATTATGTTTAAAATTTGTAATTGAACATTGTAATTATGTAATATGTTATACATAAATGTATACATTTTATATACTATAAAAATAAAACTGGATTTAATTTTTTTTAAATAAAACTGGTTTTAAAAAACTAAAATTTTTTCGTGTTTTCCTATATATATCATTAAATTTCTATCAACGTATCTTACATGTTGAGCAGGATGTGGGATTTGGTGCTTAAATATATAGCATTTTTGAATTAGTCATGCCAGTCCCCAGTAATTTTAGAAAAGAAAATAAACTGTTACAAGGCGCCCAAACAAACTTCAACAATTATTTTCAGCAATCAATCCTTAAATCATTTCCTACAAATATTGCCCACCTTTATTTTCACTGTCCAGCATCAATTGGAGCACCTTATATATAGAGAGACCACTCTCATGTTAATGTAAAGTTACAAATATTACCTACAAAATTACTTTTACAAAACTGTCGTCAAAATTCACTTATATCAAAACGCATTGTTCTCTTAACTGTTATATAGTAAATACAAAACTTGGTCAAGGACTGCGTTAACTAAATAATACGCAACAGCTTTACCGAGTTACAACTGCCTACTGGAATCTTTATCGACTCAAAAAAGAATTTGACAATGATATCTTCACACAGTCCGTGTAACGCCGCAAACTACAGGTCCACATCTATACAAGTTACCCTTAAACACAGGGACCGCGGAGCTGGGGGGCTAGGGGGGATCAGCACCCCAATATTTTTTAACTAAATTTTTGGCGCCCCGTGGAGAATTTTGGCGCCTCTTATAAATAGTACCATATTATATTGCCACCCAATAACACTATTCCCACCCAACGTCTGCTTCTGGCGAAAGGTCGTTCTCAACTGCAAGGCGCCTTAAAACCTGGTTAAGGGCACGAATGACAGCATCAAGATTCAACTCCATCACTCTTCTCAATTCGCACAAGACGCGAACCGATAAGTTGAATCTTGTTGCAGCTGTGGCAAAGATTTTTGTTTCCAAGTCTGACAACAGACTACTTAGGTTTGGTAATTTTATGTCCTGTGATTTTAACAGATTGTATGTGATCATTTTAAAGCAACTATGACATTTATAACTACTATTTTGTATATATATATATTGCAGCTTACAGTTAAAATTGTACGCTATTTGATTACATAATAATATGTGTAAAATCTATTGACCAAGACTATTTAGTATTTACATATTTTTCATACACATTACATGTTCGAGTGAAGCATATAATTTGTTGCATAAGACAATCAAATTCTATTGAAATGTACATACATTTATTATTGTAGATATACAAATTGGTTATATTGTACGCTGCAGGGAATCATTGTATTTTATAATGAAGCAGCTTATGTCTGTCCAATTCTTTAAATACACGTATAAAACAGTTTTGTAAGACGTTGTATAAAATAGAATTGTTGTTGTTTTGGAATATGAAATGTGTACAAAAAATTTTGATTTTTAACTATGTTTTTTTATCCTCTCGAAACCACTATTTTACAAGTTGTAAACTGTTACTTATAATTTCCAGACAAACTATCTGCTGCATTCTAACACATATAGAAGTAAAAAAAAAAATTGCCACAGACCCCCCTTAATGCGCCCCTAAAAACCCTAGCCCCCCCCCCAATAAAAATTTCGTTCCGTGGTTCCTGATACATATATATCAATGTCTTGTTATGCAAGAGTACAATACGCTTCTGTTGTAGAAAGCAGTAAAACATATCAATACACTTTCAAATCCGTCCCCATTGTTTTAAAACTCTTTCATACCTATATCTGTATCACCAGGTACAATAATTATTGTCCCTCTCTATTGATTTAATTTCTTGCTGCCGGGTGTCTTAATTATTATTGTTTAGTTAACGTTTTAATGTTTGTTATTATTTATGTTTTAAGAGTGTCTGCGTTAAACTGATCACAATTTCCATTTGTATACACGGAATTACTATTGTTTTTTAATCTATCAAATCTATTTATTTAAATGGTGTACATCTCACTATGCCTAATTATCTCACTGCGCCTTGTCTCAATACGGCTTAATATATGTGTCTGTGACCTAAGTTTAACTATTTATAATAAATAACACTAAATTGACGTTTTAAACAAAAATTAACCAGTTCCGTTTCAAATTGTCCATGGGTAATGGGTAAAGGTTAATTTCCAGCAGTGAGCATTATACTATTAATTTAATAAAGTATAAAAGCGTAGCTGCAGGGCAAAATAAATTCTATTAAATCTAGCAAATTACTTAAGTGGAATATAGAACACATTAATGACAATATTATGAAAGAATTATAATAACATTAAATAATTTTTATTTTAAAACACATGATAAGAATAATAAATCTTTGTATATAAATGAAAAGCATTATAGAAAATAATCCAAGTCCCAAAGATAGAAAAAACTGTTCAATTATGATAATACATTAATTCAAAGAACAACCGACCATCTAGGACGTAATCGTATAACAATATTATGATTTACAAAGCATAACCAATTACAAAGGAAAGACGATTTGGTGTATGTACGTTTACGGCCAGTTTATATATAAGCATGAAGAATAAATAGAAATGTGAGGTGGCATAGCAAAACGCCAAATCTAGTAAGTATATTTACATCGCCCAAGCTTCTAGTTCTTGTAAGACTTCATCGTCGGCGACATCTGAAATACATAATAACTGATAGATGCATTATGAACCCTTTGCTCGTTTAATTGAATACGAATTTGGTCAAATAAAAATCATTTCAAACTTAATTAACGATGTTACAACTTGGATTATAAACGTTAATAATTTTTTTAAAGTGAAACCACTATTGCACAATACTAGATATACAGCTGAAATTTCAGAAACAAAAGCAGAATCTAATTCATGCAAGGTACTAGCCGCAAATTTTATGAAAGTAGATGAGTCTGTGTGATTCAGCCGTAGTTTTCAAACGCATTAGATCCGTGTATTGCTAGATTGTTAAACCCACTCACATATATGTTTATACCTATACAAATAAACTATTCCGGTCAGGTTACATTATAGCCTATTATCTTTGCTGTAATGCAAATTAGTGCGTCTGGTATATACTCTCGACTGCACAAAGTTCATATGCCAGAAGTCCTTGAGTTACTAAAAAGTCTTCAGGTAAATTGATGAAGCCAGTCAGGCATAAAGAAATATTATAAATTATAACACAAGGATATAATAAGATGGGTCATCAATTGCGATGATTAGTTAGTGGATTTTCTATAATAAACTGTAGTAATTTAGTGAACATTATGTGATGAGTACATACAATTATTACCATAAATAAGTATTACTAATATTTTAAACTTCCTTTTTAATATTTAACATTATTTGATGAAAACAAATGTATCATCCCAAATAGAGAATATTAAAAAAATTATGTATTTTTCAACAAGTATAGAAGAAATTAGCTACTTAACTATATACTTTAATATCTTGAAGTAAAAGAATATTGTGTTTATGGAGAATTCTGGTAATGGGAGCATCAACCATAACTACAATAGTTATGCATAAAAAAAATATTTCCAAGAGTTATTGCATAGTTTTAATTCATAAAAATTAATCATATGAAAATGTAGACTAAGATGTTATTTAATATATAAGTGTATTTAAACAACCTTGGAGCGTTAATTTCGCGCCCCAATATCCTCTACTTTTCGACTAAATACGCATCGTAAGAAAATTAAAAGTATTAAAACCTATTTTAAATATATAGGATTATTTTACAAAACTAAATTTAAACTTATTCATTGATTTGGAAAGTGAAGCCAGTATTAAATATTTATTATTATTATTCACTATAAATAATGAACGATTATAATGTATAGGACATCCTTGTTTACGTCATGTCTATCTCAATATATATTATACAATCGCTGAAATATAACTTCACATGTAACGACAGTTCAGTATATGTTCATTGACAAACGTAAAATTTTAATTATATTATTTTTTATTCAAAATATGTTTTTGAAATATTATAATATCTATTTTTTTGGCATAATAGATCAATGCAGTTTATTGCAATATTATTTTCATTATTTATAAATCAAATTTGCAACATTTGTTAAACAAAACATCAAGATATCAAAAATAAGATATAACAAAACAGCTAATTAAATTTCTTTGAATAAAATTAATTTTTGTGCGTAACTTAACAAATAATCAAATGATTTTTTAGCTGTTTACCTTTTTGTGCCTTAGGTAGTTTTCCTGCAGGAATCTCTGGTAATTTTGGCAAATTCTGTTCAATGTCCCCTCCAGCTTCTAATGCTATTAATTCGGCCTCCAGATCGTCCTAAAAATGCAAAATATTTTTGGACTACATGGAATCTACCAATCATATATTAATCAAAAGATTTCATCTTTATATTCGTTAGATTGCTAACATTTTGAGTTATCAAGAAAGTAAAAAAATAATAATAATTAAAATTCTAAAACTATTCTAAAAATTCATATATTTTCGAATAATCAAAAAATAAGCAGAATATATTGAATAAAAATAATATAATTCGTTGTATAGAATAATAATAATAAAAATTTGAACTTGTATTATTCGTACACAAATATCCACATTTAGTGACAACAAAATTGATATCCAAGTAACCTTATAATATTGTATTTACTTTAAATATGAGACTTGACTGAAGAATATGTTGCTTGAAAGGATTGTGAGTGATTAATCTGTTTATTAAACAAATATAGCAGGATTCGAATGCGGTACATTTAAAGTAAATACAAAATATAAGATTGCAAAGAAATCAATTTTAGTTGTCGCTAAATTAGCATCTTTATGTATGAATAATACAAATTCAAATTAATTTATGTACAATGAATTATACAATATATTCAATAATTTATTATAATAATGATTCCTTTCTAATTTTACAAATACAAATCAGTCGAAATAATTTATTCAGAAAACAGAGAGGACAGAGGGTTTAACATAATTTACTTAGACTCCACAATACATAAAACTGTCAAAGACTCAAAAGAGCCAACTTTTGAAACCAATCCACCCAAAAAAATATGTTCTTTAATTTGTTCACTACAATTACCTGGGACAACTCAACAATAGCTAACTTCATTAATTTATTACGTACAATTGTTTCTGCTTAAATATAAGGACAATAAGAGTAATATTTACCAATAAAGGCAAACAAAATCCTTCTACGCAGTAGGTTATTGATTATTAAAAACAATTTTAGCAGCCAAACTGTAAAGTTAACCGATGAAGTTTAAATTAGAAAGCAAAGTCTACATTGTAATTGCAACAATAAAAAAGATGGATTAATATTTTTAACAATTTTCATACATATTCACACAAGGATGAAAAAGTCGGCTAACTCAATTTGCAAAAAAATCGTTTTACAGAACAACAAATATGTCTGTACTATATAGCTCCACATTATGCAAAATATTAATATAAATGTATACTATATGTTAACACGAAAATATATTACGTAAAACAGAAAAACTTGAGTATTAAAATACTATATTATTGCAATCCTATTTTATTGTAATCCATTCGTATCAGAAATGTTCACCATATATTTGGAAATATAACAGAAATTGATTATGTCTATTAAGTAAATTATGCAGAAGTCAATTTTAATGGAGCAACTGTTTATATATTTCATATCCATCCGGTTTCGAAAGGTATTCTTTTGAGATAGAGAGAAATATGTTTTTCAAAAGGATAAACTATGCATTCTAATCGGTATGAATAAAATAATAAGCTGTAGGCAACACTCGTCAATACATTACTCACCTGATCATAGTCTAAGCCTATAGAAGGTGTCGAGATAACGTCAGCAATTTCTCGAGAAACGTCTTGCTGTTCCTGTATCTCATCCATCATATTCTGAACATCATCTAAATTTCTTTCAATGAAACCAAAACATTTCACATATTAATTTTATAAGAACACACTAAAAATTGTAAATAGGAGCGTAATAACTTACATTCCTTCGTTAGCCTTCTTCAACGACAAAGATGCCTCTGCCATTGTCCTTAAAACCTCAGTGTTTGTTGCTGCATTTTCCAGGGCATCTTTTTGATGCTCCAGAGTTGTAATAGTTCCATCAAATTGCTGAAGCTGCTTTTCATATCGTTTTTTTTTTCCTAAAGCTTGAAGGGCAGCTAAAAACATTTGAGTGAAAACATAAAGTGTCGATTTCAAAAAAATACTTAATGTCAATAAATTCACATTTAATATGGTGGAGTGTATCAGAGAAACACTAAAGAAAAATATTCAACAAAATTTATAATTTAAAAAAATCTCGGATTAAAATTAACTAATATAGTACATATCAAAATATTATTATTCAATGTATCGACTTAATTTACATCTTTTTCACTGAAAACGACCTAAAGTCGAAACATTTGATTATATAGTCTTTTTGTAATCCAAGAATAGACAGTATTGTCAAGAATACCATGAATCAACCAAATTACATTGTGTAAATGCAGATTACACTGAATAATCAAAATTATTTGTAAATTCCTCTCACAGGTTGGTGGCTGACAAAGGTATGATCTTATACATAAAAAAGTGTATTTAATTTCTTTTTTTCATAAATACTATTTTTTACATGTGGTTCAATAGATTTGATAAATTCATTTGTGAATTAATAATATGAAAAGGTATATAGTCTTAAAACAGTAAACAAATATTTTAAAATATATAAATATTAAAGGATATATGTATAACCTCTTTAATTTCATTATATATGGCTGTAATGTCTGTTTACTTAAGTTAAGCTAATGTTCCATTTTCCAAACAAAATATGTAAAAAAATTATTCTTTAGCCTATTTATGATACAGTATTTAATGTAGAATTTAGACATTTGATTATACTTCTTAATAAGGAACAAATACTGTGGAAAAAATAAGTTAGAATCAAAAAATTATTTTAGATTAGTTTAAGTAGACTAAAAATAATATAAATCAGGCATGGGATTGTTCAGACTTTCCAGGCTGAAAGGTCATTTTTCTAATTCATATAAAAATTCAAAGGCATAAGGGGAGAGTTGGTTCAAATAAAATATTATAAGATATATGTAAACACCTATTTATATGCATTATATGTAATGATGCTTTAAAATTTTCGTGCTTTGCGCAAGTCTATAGGCTATGCTAATTGCATAACCAATACACCCCTACTGACTTTTAATTCTAAAATATATTTCAGGCTTTCTTTTGGAAGTCCAATCCCCTGCCTGATAAATACAGGAACCAATAAGAATTATTATTTAAAAAAAATATATATACATGCAGTTCTAAAAAATAAATCACTGTGGAAATATACCTATCCTCATGAATTACACTGCAAAATGATTTTGTATTCTAATTCAAAACTCAATAAAAAAAATTGACTGAGTCACCTACAACTATTTTTTATAATATAGGTATTTATAAATAATTCTATATTTGTGATTTTAGATAAATCATTATATGACAAATATGTCCAATACTGAAAAAACACAAAACTTTTATTATGGAACACCATATGACCCATTACATAATATAACTTAAAAATTACTTATAAGCTGAATATTAATTTATTTTTCAGCAAAGTACATAATTTCTTGCAATTTGTTATATAAATATATACTTTACTCTTTTCAGGCCTCCTAACTATATTTTGGTTCAGTATGGCTACATGGGAGCACCCAGTGTTCATTCTAGGTATATAACCATATCACTGAATAATTTCATTCTCAAATTTCTGCTTGCATTTTCAACATGATTTTATACTCTCCTACTGGTTTTAATTGAATTATATATTACAATTTTATACTATATTATACCTACAATTTCTACTATATTATCAATACTATTACATATATAATATATACAATATAATATAATTTTATATATATATACTATTTAGTATTTTAGTGTTTCATAATTGTATAAGTATATCTTATTGTTGCATTTCATATATTATATACATACTACTTATTTGTATACCTATATTGCTATGTCTTAATTTGATTCGATTAATCAGGATTCAATGACATCACTTTTATTATATAAATAATTATTAAATAAAACCTCAAAATGGAATAAGGTTTTTCCTGGGTTAGATAATAGTCCTAAAGTCATTCTATTTTTCTATGTGGGCTAAATGATTTTCAACTGTCCTGTGCAGGGAGTGAATCTAATATTGTCAATTTTGTTTTGACAGAATTTGTGACAGCATTTTTTAAATTGTATTATCAATGACCATACTACTTTGAAACTAAATGTCAAAGCATGACAACAAAATAATATATATAATATGTAAAATAAAATAATAATAATATGATCAGATGTCAAACAAACCAAACCTCAAGAACTTTAGAGTGATTTTCCTTTGTGTTAGTAATGGAGATTATAAGTGTGAAGTCAGAATATCACTTATACATATTTATTGATTTTTATAAAATGTTATGTTTTTTTTTCATTTCATTTCATGAAAATTGACACTCTGAATTAACAATCATAATTATGTATAAACACAATATAGCTAGAAATACAGCTGTTATTTAGATTAGTTGTGCAATATTCATAATTGTCAATAACAAAAAGTTATATATAGATATTAGAAAAATTTGAGTCATATATCTGTATAGCTAATAGTATTTCAATTTAGATTTTTAAAATATAAATATACATATAAATATTTGTATACTATTCAGGCCCATAGGCAAGCCCAAGTCCAGATAGGTGCCATTAAGACCCAACTATGAAAATGTAGGCAATTACAAAGAAATAACAAAACTTTAATTTTGAAGAATACACCCACCCCATATTATTCATTAACATAGCAGTGTAAATGTATATACAGCTAGTAATTATGTCTCATAGTATTTTGATACCTATCAGAGCATATAGAGTACAATACTTTTAAACCACACAATTTAGATAATTAAAGTTACACTTTCCTTCAAATTAATAAGTATGACACAATATGAACAGAACACAATCATTAAATGGAATGCATAGTATGAAATTGGATTATAAACTGTTACAATACACTAACTGTTCAATTCATAATCGAAATATTGTCTTTCTAACATATCTGAAATTCACAAAATCATTGTCAATTTTTTGAAGATCTAGATTGTTGGTTCATTATTTGTGTAAATTATGCAGGATCTTCAGGTTATTCAAGCATTGTTGGCCCATTGAAGCATGGAGGTAACTCTTCACTCTATTCATAGTGGACAATGAGCACTCAGAAATAGCATTAGTTGCTGGCATTAAAAGTAGTATTTTTGCAATCTTTATTAACTCTGTAAACAAAGCTTGTGAATTCTTAGCAATGGGTGACCATTGGTAAGACTGGGGAGTCAATGTGAGGGGCAACCATTGTTAAGACTAAGGAGTCACCATAAGGGGTGACCATTGCACAATATGTCAATTGCACAGCTAAGCTGTTATTTCAGGTATAAATAGGGAGTAGACTCTTGCAATCATTCATTTGCTAACAAACATAGACTGAAATAAATCATTAGCATGCCTAAGTATATTAGGTATGCAGTGAAGTTGCCAAGATTACTCAAGGAGGTGAATTCTATTTGCTAAAAAATAATAAAGTTAGACTTCAAAAATAAAATAGTGTTCAAATGATTATTTTTTATTATATAATTCAGAAAAGCATTGTTTATGTTATAATGGTTTATTAGAGATCTAACTTTATTTTCTATAAAGGCACGAGCAGGCCCAAGCCTGCCCAGCCTTTCCTGTGGCTACAGGCCTGCTATTATATATTATAATAGTATACCTAATTATAAGAGTAATTGTATACCTAATTATAATAATTTTTAAGAATATCCTATACAAAATACAGTAAATATTTAATCTCATATATAATCAATAAACATGCAAAATATTGAATGATATTAAAATATAGGTCAAAAAGAGTTCTTATAATTATTATATATAAATCAGTGTAGTAGGAGTCTAATTGATTGTGTCACACTATACATTAGCTACCATTATAAATGATATGAAAACAATTAACCAATGAAGACACAATAGGGATACTAACTAACAAATTTGAATTTATATAGCCATTTGGAGAGGTAACTTTGCTGTCCTAAAGGACCATAGGAAAAGGATAATATACCTCTTTTGTTATTCATACCACATGTTTTTGCAATTACAAGCTCCTCAGATATTTTTTTTTCTAAATATTCTTGTTTTTTCTCTAAAAGTGAAACTGCATCTGAAAGACTTTTAATGGCTTCTTCAGGAGATGCAACCTTTTCTTTACTAGATTTTGCAAAAAACTTAGACAATCCACTCATTTTTAAGCCTTCAAGCAAAGCTTTTGATTTAAAATATTGCCAATAATATAAATAATCAATCATTTTTAAATTAAAGGTTTAAACAAATTTTATTTTTATATGATTGACATTTTTAATTTAGGCCCGTATTCAGAATCATCCCTCGAGTAAGAAGCTCCTCCAACGCTTAAGAAAGGATTCTGAAGTTTTACGACAGCTTGGAACAACAATTTAAAGGTTATTCCATTTAACACACTCAGATAACAATTTGTGCGTGTCATTTAATAAATAGTTATTAATCAAACAATCCAAGAAAAAAATCTAAAGCTACTCTTCTTTTACTCAAGCTCGTGTGCAATAAATTATTTTAAAAATTAGCTTTTATATTTTGTACTGTCGAAAATGACCATTAATATTTCCCCTTTTTATAGCGTCTGTGATTGCACTTTATCCCAATACTACAGCAATTAAGGAGGTAGAAACACTGATTTCTAAATTTTTAAAAAATGCGAGAGACAGGAATGAAAGTCAAAGGATGGAGCGACTGACAGGGAAGAAAATGTGGTGAGGCAGAAGAGACGACAAATATCTTTTATGGGGACTGACACTGAAAGTGATTGATTTTTTATTATCTTATAATTACTAACTTTTTAAGAGCTTTGTACACTAATTATAATTGATATTATATTTATGGAACAAATGTTTTCTTATTCTTTAATTAACCAATGGTTAATTTCTTATAATTTTGACTAAACATAACGTTAATAATATAAATAATTGTCAAATATGGCACAAAAATATGCGATAAAATGTAATTTATTAAAAAATTATATTTTTCAAATTTTGTATTTTACCGATTAATTTTTATTTTTATAATTTAATTTAAACATATCACACTATACTACTCACGAAATTATGAGTAGTATAGTGTGAATTTTTGGAAGCATTGCATTTGACCCCTGGTGGGCCGCTAGTTTTCCTGCGGAACTGGCCTCCAGGAGTAAGCTAGTTATTGGGCGCCGTGGGACCCAGTTTTTTTGACACCGGGTACACTCCTATTTGTTAACTACATTTTTACATTTTGTGCGAATATTTTTGTAGGTTCTATATATATATATAGATATACAATACCAGGGCTGGAGTTTTCTTTAAATTATTTAGGGGGGGGGGCTATCATTCTAAGGGGCGCGCATGATTACCTATGCAGTTGATTATTATCCAATATTAATAATACCTATGTATATATTTTGGTCTATTCATTCAATTACTTTACCTATTTCAAATGTTGCTAAGGGAGTAGACAAAATAGAACAATAAGGTATAATATAGAACATAAGGTATATATATAATAGAGCAGCTGGAATGTCTAGTCTGTCCGGGAAAAAATGTGTGTTAAATCCAAAATAACATTTATTTATTATTATATATTTTTACAATACAATTATTAGCACAATTATTATCAATGTTCCTATGAAACAACTTAGACAAAATTACCTCCGTTGTCAATAATTTTCTGCATACATATATGCTGCGTCATTTCCTGCAATACTCTCTTCATTCTTCATGCTGTAAACGTTTGAAGTTGTTCTGACAGGAATTGGTTAACATCTTCCAATGAATCAAAATCATCTCGAGCGGATTCCAATCTTTTCAAAATTAATCGGTCACACAAATTAACTTGGGTGAGTAGGGGGCTGTTTCAGGAGTCTCATGTTTCTATCTTCAATATGCCTTGTTGTAAGCTCGGTCGTATGGGGTCTGGCATTGTTATGGTGAAAAGGCATATTTTCTTCCAAACGAATCAAAAATTGTACGTACCTCTCTGCATTAATGTTTTCATTTCGTGATAACACTTCAAAATAACTGGTACCTCTTTAGGAAACAGCAATTATGGCCAAGAATTTCTTCTCCATATTTGATCGTTTTCCAGTTTTTCATCTTTGTGCATTTCCTATTGGACTCAACCAGTATCCAATAACATTACGTGGTTGTAGTTTTTGGCAGTAAAAAAACTTTTCAACTACACTCACAAGGTTTGACTTAGCTAGTCATGGTGCATAACAATCCCGTAAATCTTGACACCGAACTACACGGACTGCCTTATTCTCACTCAATGTGTGAAACCAAATGAGTTCTGACATAATTTCATGAACCGTAATCTTGGGCATGTCCAGTTCACCAGCCACGATCGTCGTACAACTGTGATGGATGAATTTTCTTCATAATGTTCGTCTATCTTCTACATATATTGAGTTCGGGCAGCAGACTTAGACCTTCCACTGCCTGGCTGTCATCCGTTTATTTATAAACAATATTTGAAAACCATAGAATCGCCCAGTTTTCTCGGACAGCCAATACATAATTATAATTATTAATTAGCCTACATATGAATGCAATTAAAGTTACACTTTAACGAAAACAGTTCTTCTTCTCTCACACGATTCATTGAATTCGTTCAGAACATCTTTTAGATTGATGTTCAGCAATCAATCCAAATAAATGAACTCAGACACATTATGTGATTAAGTCGGTTAATTGGTCATTGAGCTGCGCATATAAATTTTTATCCGCCTCATGGTACTAAAAGACCGCTCACTCACAGTATTGGATGCCGGCTTTACCAGACAAAAAAGGCAAGCTTGACAACTTGATTTAAAAAAGAACGTTTTCCATATTATTGAACTTAATTAAGCAAGTGATCGATCACTGCATGCTTTAAAATTAGTTTTGAAATAAAATATATACTTTTAAAATGCTTACTTTTTGAAAACCAAAATAGCTAGCATGATCAAAAATATATTCTCTGTTCAATTAAAATATTAATTTTTATATAAAAATTTAAGAATATCTAATAATTCAGTAACTAATTTTCAGAGCCGGGCGTCAAAATATTTACTGAAAATATCACGGGAGCTAAAATCCCCAAGCCCCCCCTGAGTTACGGCCTTGAGTACGTCATAATACGCATATGTTAGTTAGATTAATGAAACGTTGTAAATTATTATCGTTGAGTGTGTATGAATGGTTGGGCCGGTACAGATCGAATTATATAACTTAACGTGACGTCTTTTTTATAGGGGTTTTTGAAATTTGTGACTGGGCGTGATATAAAGGGGGAGGGGGTAAAACATGGGCTAAATTTGGGTGACATCATTTTTGAACAGTCCCTAATGAAAATTCTTAGAATGAAACATACAAACAAATTGCCACTTTAATTTGTATAATTATTATACAAAAAACTAACGAAAATGGAACAATACATTTTTATCAATTCACCATCCCTCCCTTAAAAATTTTAAGAAATTTTTCCTTCTTCCCTAAAGCGTGACGTAATTTTAGGACATACCTGTCAAGTTACAATTATAAAATAATAGTAATACTTTCTTTTAAAATTATTTAATATATATTTGAAATTCGGTTTGAATTTAATGATAGAATATTAATTTTTGAAGATAAGTCATTTCAATGTAGACGCGTCAATATCAATAAAACATTAAAAATTATTTTGTCTATATTAAAAAATAAGAAAATTATATTATTAAATATAAATTTGGGTGACACTGTAAAACTATTTACAATAAGTAATTATTATCAATAAAAGTTGTATAACATTATATCCCTAACCCTCTTATTACAACAATTTGTTTTCACATTTCTGACGGTCAACCTCAGAAGTCAAACTTATAGTTTCCGTGTTTAAAATTATTTATTAACTATATTGCTGGTCTACTTTCTAAATGGCTGCGAATACTGGGTAAGTGAAACATATTTTTTTTTGTATAACAATGTGCGTTTTTTTGTAATGTGCACTTCTGACGCCTTCAGACATGCAGCTTACTATTATGTTGTTTGTAAACCAAATTTGAACAATGTGGAATTGGTCAAATTTTGGATGGGTTGACCATATGTGAATCTCAAAATTGCGCATTATCTGTGCATTATATGCAAAGATTAGAAACAATTGATATTGAATATATTTAATATATGAAAAACTCATGATATTGAAATCTGATTGTAAAATATTCCTATTTTGTGAGACTAAATTAGAATATGTCATTATATGTAATATGTATATCTTATATGTAATATGTAATATGTATCTTATTTTATTTCAAACTATTTGTTCTAATTTATTCCTATTTTATTGGACTGATTATTAATTGGTCAGACCAAACAGGAATAATTTATAATAACTTTTTCAACATCCATATAAAATTTAAGAAACAGTCTGGTCAATTAAAAAATAGTTCTAATAATATATATTAAATATATAAGGCAGAGCATAATTGATTATATGTTTACAGTATACTACCCAGTATACATTGACACTGCAGCTTTGGATACTATGAAAAAGAATTCATGTGCAGCATGCAGGCATTTTTTAAAGAAAAAATGAACATCCTCTCCCTCCTTAGTGTAAAATGTGAAGATTTATGGTATTAATAAATTTTAATATTTTAAAACCCATATTTTAGTGTAAGGTTTGATACTACCACAGAACTTCCCTGTTGGATCATCCAACCTGTAGAAGCATTTCAATGCAACCACAGTGGCTACAACTGCCCTACCTCTCTTGTGGCACCGAGGATCTCTAATGAAGAAGGTAATCAAATTTGGCAAGAGCCAACTCAAATTTTTATTAAGTCACTACTGGTCACCAATTGACAGTAGTTGGCAGGGAGACAAGACTGGACCAAATACCACCCAACAACAACTCATCAAATCAGGAAACCCATACAATGCAAAACATGCAAAAAAATATTACAAGACCTGCTCAAATATGAAAAGACAGGGATGCAAATAAGATTTCAAAGCCAAGGCCTAGTGGATTTCAAACTCTACTTGCCTGCCAAAATATAGACTCGCCTGCCTCCTATACATTATCTAAACCCAATTTTAAAAAATATATAATAATATGAATGAGTAGAACTATAAAAAGACATTCAATTTCCCTTGGTCCCCCTTGGGAAATTATTTTTACTAGATAGACTCAAAATGATATTTAATTACAAAATATTTACTTTAATCAACATTACAGAAATTTTTTTTAAAGAAGACATTTGATCTCCCTTGGTCCTCCCATTTTGAGAGTATTTCAACAGGAGAGATCAAACGTCTTTTTGAATTTTTTTTCTTTAATGTTGATTAAAGTAAATATTTTGTAATTAAGTATCATTTTGAGTGTATTTAGTAAAAATAATTTTTCAAGGGGGGACCAAGGGAAATTGAATGTCTGTCTGAATGTCTTTCTGAATGTCTTTTTAGAGTTCTACTCATAAAATGTGA
>JAUZNC010012263.1:0-13277 GCA_034780395.1 Vannuccia rotundouncinata | reverse complement strand
TTTATTTTTCTCTATATACATCACACACACGTGTATATTAAGTAACTTAGAGTATATATTCAAGTCAAAACTCGAATTATTACGAAATTAGTTTAGAAACTTCAACATAAATTATTCAATTAATAATAAAAAATCATCTTATCCAAAAAAATCATCTTATCCGAACGATTAAACTAACTGTACGCTAAATAAAGAACCAACAATAATTATCTTATATCTTTTCGATTTCAAATAGTAACTATAAACCGGACCAGCAAAAACTGTACACCATACGCATTTCTAAGACCCTGTGGTCATTATTTTAACTATGTGTAATCCGGATGTTACATTATATTTTTTAGATTATAATAAGGAAGCATTATCGCACTTAGAAAACAACTCCATTGATATATTGTGGTTGTGTAGTTTTCTTTATTTCTCAACAAGTTATGTGGGCATATTATAGCGTATCTAGCATCGTACATAACCTTCAAACGTTACATGAACAATGTATTTAGTGTTTTTTATCATTTTGTATTAACCGGACGATGCCTAGAAGATTTTTTAGACTTTATTGGCGTCCCGTTAGAGTAGACTGCATAGAAAACTCATTGAGAACCATTAAAATATCTGTAGCTGAGAAATCATTACTATTTCGCCTACATGTCACCACTAGACAGCGACATCTTCACACCTTTTCTTGGTCCTTAGGGAAACCATCCATTGTCCATCATCTGTTGAATCCATTTAAATAAAGTAAAGGACAAGAAAATATCTATATAACTGTATGTACTCTGCAGTTACTATAGAACAAAACAAAAGTATCAGTACATGAAGTTTGATAAGAATGAAATCAAGTCAAGAACCCAATGAACGTGAATTGTAGGATACATTTGCCTTTTGTTAATTGTAATACTAATCGAGCAACAAAAGCAATAAAATAAGTAATGCTATTCTTGTGAAATATTATCATGTAAATTTAACGAAAATCGAATAAAATTGAATAATTCTAAGATATAGAGCTAAGTTTCTGAATATTTTCAGTCATTATTTGGGTCAATATGAAATTCATTTTCAAATTCATCTTCGTTACCTACACGCTATATGTGTGCATGGTAGGAATCTAAATAATTAATATGAATTTATAGAACTTTTCAATCTTAAAAATACTTCATCAAACAATATGGAATATTAATTCAAATTTTAAATACTTACCTTACGAATAATATATTAATAAAAAAAATAAATTCAAAAATTAAATAATAATAAAATAAGGAATGGTGTTTAAGTTAATTAGTCAATTTTTGGTATAATTGAAATAATATCGTTTACAAATACACATTTAGAAATATAGAATAAATAATTTATACCGAAGTGATGGCATTTCCGTGCCGGGAACTTTTAATCCAGAGAGCAAGAATTGTTATCAAACCAATAACGGCTATGGTGAAGGCCATTATGCCAACGACGAACCACATACTGCACTTGATTGGGACAACGACAGAGGAGTTCTTGGAAGCTGGAAAAGACACGTGATGTTATATATATATATTGTATCATTCAACTATTAAACTATCAAATGTAAACAAAATATAATACAAACAACATCTTCCAAAGATTCAAAGAGAGTTCAGTTATTAATTCAATACTTTAAGAGACAATTGAAGCGATGAATTAGATATAAAACAATTATAAGTTGTGTATATGAATAATGCTTCTAACAACGCTTACAAGAATAACGCTAAATAATGAGTAGGTACCTACATGTTATCAGGTTGAAAAATAATACATGATATTCAAAGGCAAAATTAAGACGTATTCTCTGACATTGAATCGAAAAATTAATAATAAGTTAGATAACAAAACAAGAAAAACAACAGCGAATAAGCAAGAACACAATATACCTACTTATAGTGTGCACTATAATTGCTGAAATAGAAATAGAAAGAGACAAAGGCAGCTCAGTAGGTGTGTTAATTAAGCAGCATAAGTGTGATAGAAACATTTTTCAACGTATTTTATTCAGTATACAAGTACATTATTAACATGTTTTGTATATTTGTTAGATTCTGTTTGCATTGTTTTCGTTTAGATGTTACAAATGCGTCTAGAGAAAATGATGATATAGTCAGGATTAGAGACGAAATAAAATATCGAATATATAAATAAACTTTAAGAAGCAACTGAAAAGTGTTGGTTGATAAAGTTTCAATTAAAAAAAAATAGTTTCTTTTTATAAGAATATAGGCAATTGAACTATACAATATAGCCAGAATAAAATGTGAGATATTATTTTTAACCAAATATACCAAAGAATACCTCTGTCAATTAATTGTACACGGAGAACAGACATTTAATCAGTTGAGAGGTGCACTTAATTCAGTCAAGCAATTAAATATATAGACTTCTGATGTAATTGCAACCGATCGAATTACAATAATCGAATTAAATATAAATATTAAATGTGAAGTTAGATTATATATTCTATGAATATGACCAAAGCGCATACCTACAATTTTAACCAGACTAACCGAAATTACAATACCAAATATGTTAACTCGAGAAATAAGTTGTATTTACAGAAATTGAAATAGCGACTATACGAAAAAGCAAAATCATTATTTTAGATTAATGAAGAATACAAAAATATCAAAAAAGGTTCCTAATAGAAAAATGAATCGGATAAGTAACAAAAAAAAGACGAATTAAGTGTGCATGACAGGAGCAAAATACGGAACTACCAACGGATAAGCGCGGGTCGTTACGTAACATGCCAGTAAACACAATTTGATCGGAATTTTTGTCCAGATTTTTGATTTCTAACGAAAAGCTAATTTACGTTGACAGCCAATGTTATACGATGGTCATAGACACAGATCATTGCTAATTGCCTCAAAAGATAACCTATCTCTTATTTCGAGAGTTTTGTTAAAGTTCGTCTTTTGTGGTTGCTAAATCATGACAAATTTCTATTTGGATGGGAATAAAAAAATCACGATTATTTTCATAAGAAAAAAATCTCACGAATTCCAAAAAAAGTGACAATATAATGTGTATTGAATGTATAAATTAAGAGATCATTATGAATTTGATATCTGTTATTATGTAAAAACGTTTTGATTATTTCTATTACTTTCTTTTTATGTTTAGATCGAGCCTTGTACTGTACAACAAAAATCCCCTTGGGAGAAGCGATGTGTTCCGAAACTGTTATGGTCTCAAATGCGTAATAAAGAGAAAAAGTTATAAATATCAATGGAACTACCAACAGTCTATCTGTCTACTCCGAGAACCGTTACATAATTTTTTAATAATTATAATACACATTACCTAAAATATTGTAAATACTAAATAAGTACTGGCTAATAATAAGGTGTTTGTAAACGTCGATCAACGAACCTTTATTGTAAATAATGAGGACATCATCCGAATCTAAGCATTCTTGAGAAATGCTGTTAGACAGTTTCAATTCGATCCCTTCTTCTCTTCTAAGACAAAATGAGGGTTGTCGTGGTACCGACTGATGCCTGCAAAATTCCTCTATAACCGAGTCTAGGCTTTGCTTTTTTGATACTTTGAGTTGCACTGTACCGTAGATGCCATCCGCATCCAAATCACTCTTTACAGAAATCGAGATCTCATTGACAAGGTTGCCATTCTTCTTCTTCGTGGAGTCTGTAGATGTGAAGGTGGTGGTTGCATATTTTCCATCGGTAGACATGGCCTGTTTGTTGAAAATAACAAATTTACAAAATTAATTATTTTTAATGAAATGGATCAAATTAATTATTCTTGAATTTAATATTATATTTGAAACCACTTATAATAATAACAATTTTTTATATTAAAAATGGAAGAAAATTTAATAAAAAAATTGACAGGTGACAGTGTTTTTTAAGCAGGATATATCCTACCAAAACATCTATAATTTAAAGACATATCAGCAGAATCTGTTATAATGACATAATCATATAAAAAATATTCAAAATAGATAAATGAAAATAAATTTAAGAATTGAAAATTGAAGGCCTTTGATCATAATACTTATTTATTATTCATTTGATTACTACAATATTTTAATATTAGTTAATATTACTCAGAAATAGAATAGTTACATAAGAAAATATCCACACCTTATTAATATTTTAAATTGTAATATATTTTTAAGATTATGTTTATGTGACCACTCTAATAATAGTATATAAACATTAATCCATTTGACATTGCCATTGCTTAAAAAATATATAGAAAATGCGGCAAGTCTAGCAAAATATAAAATCATGGATATTACTATTTGTTTTAACATTTTTTCATAATTTACTTTTTATTGATATCACAAACTTTGATAATATATTGATCAAATAAATAAAAAAATATTGATAAATTTCATAACATATTGATAAACGTAAATCAAAGAAATTCATTTCAGTTTTAAACAGGTTGTTTTATTAATAAACATTATTTACATATAATTATAACACCAATAGCTAACAAAAAATTATTTCATTACATCTAATAATCAATTATTTCCATTATGAAAAGCTCTGAAACATTTTTCTAAGTTCAAATCTGGTTTTTGTAGGCAACACCACATCTATATCTAGTGTCTCTTGGATGTTCTACTTACTGAACATGTTGTCACACAAGATGCATATATGATATTAATTGAATGAAATTTAAATGCATTATTTGCTCTAAGGCTCTATAAGATACCTAAGATGGGGTACATTTTAAAAGTATGTAACTTTAGAAATATTTAAGCAATAATAACAAAATCTGCAAGTATAAATGACCCATATACACAATTATTGTGTTATGATATTAAGTCAATCCATCAAAGAATCCATCAAAGAATTAATGGGTTACAACCCTTCCAAGAATTCTTATAATTCTTCATCTTTTTCAAACCCAATAATTACTCAAAACATTGATCAAATTTTAAACATATATTATTCATGTACATTGTACTAAAAATCTTGTATGTTTGAAAAAATTTTATATGACTATCAAAAAGTTTAATAAATGAAGAAAAACTTTAAAGAATATGCCTAAAATTATAAAATATTTCCACAATATTATATATCTAAGTTGAATTGATATATGAAGTTGTAAAATATTAACTGATATTAAATATATCTATGAATATCTTATGAAAATTTGTTCAAAAAGTTCAAGTTAATAATCAAAATGAAATATGTTACACAAATAGATACATCTGTGTATAATGCAGATAATAAAATTGTCTGGTTGATATGTTTATATAAATAAATCTGTGAAAATATATATGAAGTTTTAATTTTATATTAATATTAAACTTTTTTAAAGATAAAGTATGGTTTTGAGGACTCTGAAAATTATAAACTGAGAGTACATTTTAGAAATTTATCAAAAAACTTACAAAAATACTCTGAATGTAATTTGAAATCTATAATTTAAATAATCCATAACTTATATTTATTGGTAATATAAAATTAAAAGAATAACACATTTTTTGAAAATAATTAAATAATTTTGCTTGATAAAATATGTATAGATATCAAGAACTTATTTTTATGTCATTCCATTCATTTACAAATTTTTATTAATATTATCCTAAAATGATTGCATAAATAAATTGTATAACAGTATCCAGATTATTCTATATTAGATTATATAAAAATTATACAAATAACTCAATATTAGTTGTTTCTAAATATCTGAATAGTTTTGAAACAAAAGGTATTCATTGAAAATTATAAGGATAGTTGATCTAGCCATTTGACTAAATAGAGAATTCATCAGCCCATAAAGATTGAGAATTTGAATTGTTTTTTTAAAACTAAGATTTTATATATACAAGATTTATAAAGATTTATATATATATAAGATTTTGTATCCAGGGGCATAGCCAGAATTCATCATGGGGGTGTGCATTTTGAAAGAAGTGGAACTCAATCAGAGAGAAACAAAATTTGTTGTTAGTTAAATTTAGAAGAGTCCATGATTAAGATAATTTTATAATTTATTATTGATGAAATGTTGAAATATATGGTACATGTACACATGTACAGTAATTTAGAAAAAAATAAGGTAATTTAGGCCAAAATTGAGTAAAAATTCTAATTGTTGAGGATGAAATTTTGAGTATATTTCCACAACTTCATTTAAGTCAATGTCATTATCATAATGAATGTGGAGCATTACCAGGTTTCTAAAACGTTCTTGGTCCAATGAAGCGTGCATATAATTGTGAAGACATTGGAGAGAGCTATGCTGATTTATATATAATATAAACATCATTTGACCTAGCATAGAAACTTGAATACAATTCAATATTTTGAATGTTTATCAGTTATATGAGATTATACGTTTACTGTATTTCATATATGATATTTTAAAAATCACTATAAATAGGTATACAATTATATAGGTAAAATTGTACTATAAAATTATATTATATTATATTAAAATTGAAATATCTTTCTATGATAAAAATTAAATATATTATAAACCTACTAAGTGTAGTTATACTTTGCTATTTATTGAAATTTGTTTTCATTGTCCTAAAAAACAATACCCCAATTTATTTTGTAATCTGAGAGTGGAACATAGTCTTTTGTGGGGGGAGGAGGAGATTGTGTTCATACCCTCCTTGTAATCTGCATATGTAAAATGTTAACATACTTTTTATTACCTTAAAGCTTGGTTAGCTCTTATAAACAGAAATTATTTATAAGTGAAATTAAGCTTACATTAAATATTTATTTCATTTATTTTAAGGTTTAAGCTAAATAACTTTTTATTATTTTTGGCTATAAAAATGTATTATAATACTTAAACATATTTTAATCTTTTAGTTAAAGGAATACCCAATCATATTAAATTTATAATACAATTTATATTTCTGCACAGATATAATTTAGTTTTTCAATCATTTGAGGGGTGATTATAAACCAATTTTAGAAAAATATTTATTTAAAGATGTTCTGTAAAATAAATTTAAGGTAAACATTATAAAGTCATTAAAATAATAAAGTTAAAAAAATCTTTTCAGGTAACGCTATGAGATTATTATATAACACATTATTGATAATAAATTTAATTCAAAGCATGAATATATTTATAATATATAAGTAAATAGTAAGTTTCAAAAAACAATAGATAATCTAAAAGTTTAATTAAAAGTTATTGCAATATTATGATAACAATTTCCAACCATATAACTAATATAACAATTCTATTTTTAATAATCTGCTCTAAACATTAATTCATATTTTGATATTGATAAGTCTATTATATTTTTTAGCTCTAAATTGATACTTGTTTATAAAACTTGAATAAATAACTAAATTGAAAAAATATCATTTTATATATATAAACTTACCGTTTAATCAAACAAAATAGTAGAAATTTTACAAAAGATTCACGAAGATACCACTTATTACACTCTGAATATAAACCGTGCGCTATTTACATGTAAATAGTAAAACAATTTATTTTGAAACATTAAAACTAAGGTAAAATTTGATAATTTATAGAATGAATAAAATATTATAAACATCGATTTCAGATACAAAATTATTAAGATTTTAAACAAAATTTAATAACTAACAAGACTATTTTATATTACATTTTATTTGTTTAAACAATTCACAAATCTAATCATAATTTAGTACAAATATAATAATATATAGGACATTTATGACATTTTGCATAAGTCAATGTAAACTGTCCCTTTATTTAACGATAATTTTAAAAATTATAATTTTATTTCTTTAATTCTGATTATAGATATTATAATTATTAAGACCAAAATTATTGGCGTATATCCTAAAAAAATCGTTTTTGCGTAATTTGCGTACATACAATATAAATTATTATTCAATTTTTTTACAAATATATTATAATTGATTACTTGAATTTGTACACTAAAATTCATAATATATTTATATTTGAAATTAATTTGTGTTAGATAGTTATCCAAACCTATAAATTATTTGAAAAACCTTCAAAAAATGAAACGACATTTATATTGGATTATATATATATATATGTGTCAATTTGAAATGATATACATCTTAGATATACCATCTTTGTTTCTATATTTATATAATATCTTTGTTATATATTTATGCAATATATTATAAGCCAGTTAATAATGTTATTTATTAATTATCTTGTAAAACATATCTAAATATTGTTATTTGTACGATAATTAATACCATTGAATTAATAGAAAAACACAAATTATTTTACATTTTTGCTTAAAGTAACAACATATTCGTATTATGAATCATTATTCAAAATGGACATTATAATAATAACTTGAATAATTAGCGTTTAAATTGACTAAATCAATAAAATATTTTAGTAAAACTCTTCAAGTAAATATTTCAAAATGTTAAAATATTTTTTTTGATGGTGAATCCTTAAATATTACGTACAAATGGCTTTTTTAACAATTGGTTTCATCTCAATGAAATAGAATTCTGTAAATTATGAGTTTTTTATTAAGTTTATTCTTTTTCAATGGATTATTTATTCAATTATTCTGCAGTAAGTAGATTATTTTATTACATCTTATTAAAAAATTGTTATGAATTCCATTTCATTTAGTAGTGTCTATTACCACATGGCCGGCGCTGGTGTGTGACGCTACCCCCCTAAAATTAATGCTTTTCGATTAATTAATTAAGTGCCAGTCGGTTTTTTACCCAGTTTTTGAGAAAACACTATTAAAGATTCTGTTCAATAAATGTAAATGTCATTTTGTTTTGCATCTTTAATGGATTTAATTATAATATTGATCATAGTTATGTAAAGGACTTCTATTCATATAGCTTAAAAAAATACATTTTTGGAGATATGATATGTTGTTGGGTAAAAAGCATTTAGGTGGCATGATTGTAGCCCCTCCCCCAATATAAAAATAATGGTGCCAACCATGTACCAAGGACATGTCTGAGTAAATTAATTTTAATATGACAATATCCCAAACATTGAGTAGTCTAATTCCATATTCACAGGTCTGAATTTTTTGCAAATCATTTTAGAAAGCTTGTTATTGTTTCATATTGTATTAATAGTAAACGCAAAGTATGCATTTATGAAATTAAAAAAATAATAATAAAAATTTATGCTTGGATTAGTCTAGTAAAGTAGCATTTTATTTTATAATTTTAATTTTTTAAATCTGGACTAGTTTAGGTTAATAGTCAGTTTCATTTTATTTATCAAAAGCAGTAAATTAAAATTATAATAATATAATGACAATCATAATGAAAAATAAAAAAAATAATTCTAATAATATTTATTTACTTTTTTTTAATACATTAAAAAACCAACTTGCAGTTAATTAACAGTAGACTTTAAATTTCAGCAGGAAAACTATATTTTAACAAGGATTACTTTGTTCATTGAATTGCAAATATGTTTTTTTAATTTTATGTTCTACTTCATTCTACAAAATATAATTATGTTTAAACAATTAAATGTCCCTATCTATTTATATATTATACATTTAATTTCTTATTTCCTTATACTTATTACTTTATAAAATTACTATTAATATTTTAATTAGCAATCTTTAAAATACAAACAGTTGGTCAAATACTTTGTCAAAAATCATACATTTATTTATTTCTTTACTGATAAATTTATCAACCTTATTCTTGTTAAAAAAATATTTATATATAATAACCTATATTTATGATAAGACTATTACTTTCTGTATTATTTTTTATATGAAAAACTTTTGTAAAGTAAAATTCTATAATTTTGTAAAGCACATTCATAGATTTAAATTTACTTAATACATTGCATTAAAAATATTTATAAAATATATAATCCTTTTAATATAGCACATTGCAATAAATAGATTATTATATTGTAAAATAAATATATATTTAATATATATTAGGGTTATGATTAGGTTTAAACTATTAATATTATAATATTGACATTTTAAATTTATACAGATTACATTTATATATTTAATTTAAAGCATTTATAAATTATAAAATATATTACTATGAGTTAATTTAGGTTAACCTTTTATTACCATACCTCTTTAATAGTTATATTTTATTTTATTAATCCAATAAGTATTGCTTTATATTGTTAAGATAGGTTATATTAGATCCATTATATTACATATTATACCTTTTCTGTTAATTTCTCTGCCAATTTTTAATGTTATTTATTATTTATTTATACTAAAATCCACTGAAATATTGGCAAAAAGGTTTATTACACTTTTCTGCCAATTTTAGTATGTATATATTTTAAATAAAAAATTAAATTCAACATCAGCAGAGAAATTGGCCAAAAGATCTAAAACATATTCTATATGGATTTAAGATTACACAAATTCAGAAAACATGCTGATATAGACTTACATAATAATATAAAATTACATTATTCAATCTTCAAATTAACTAAGAAATTAATAAAGGGGAATTCCATAATTAAAGATAAATTGGGAAAAATATACTCAAGAACAGAACATTTTTCAAACATTCATTTTAATAATATTAAGAAGATTAATAATTATGATTGTATAAATAAATGAGAATATATATTTAAAAGCAGACTATGTCACTAATACTGTATCTAAAATAATAAAATGTTCAAAGAGTTATATGCTCTTACCATCACAGGTAAGACTGAGCATATAATTATTTGGTCATCAAAGGTAATTATAAATGTATTATCTTTAAAATAAAGTCTGACAATGACATCAAAAAGGGAAAAAATGTGGACTCCAAAAAATGTTATATTTAATAACATATAAGATAATGTAAAATGATAATTATCCAAATATGTTCAAACTTGGAAACTGAATTTATACTGAGAATGCAAAACAAATTTTTCTTTGATTAAAAGTGTTTTTGAATTATACCTTGCAAAAGATAATTTTCTATTAACTTGTTTAAATAAATAAATTAATAAAAGTTGACATTATTTTTAAACACATTTATTTGATTTGTTAAGTTTAAGAAATTCAATGACCAAGTTTAAATCTATATTAAAAGACTGATTGTAAAATGTGTATTCATATTGTAAAACTTTTTTTATTGTTACCTTCCTACTGTTAAATTAGTTATTGTTATAAAATAGTTGTATACATATTTTTACAAAAAGTTAAACAAACATAAAGAATCCTGGTTCCTTAAAATTTTAATAATTTAACATTTTCTAAAAATTTAAGTTTTTGATCTAGATATTTATAATTCTAAATATTTTTTATTTTCTTTGAGTTAAATTTTAATTAATTATTTTTCTACTTTTAATTATATGGATATAATGAATTATATATCTGTGTTTGTTATTATTTTTTTATAATTCATATGTCATTTTGGTATTTCACACAAATAGAACCTATAGTCTATTATTTTTGGTAATATAAATGTTTAATTTTAATAAAAAATGTTTGCTTTGCTAATTTTTAAACCTTGTTATAGTTATTAATTTGACAATTTTAATTTACTGTCCATGTTTTTTCTGTCCTGATTCTTTTTCATATAAATTTGAAGCAAACATTGGCAACATCCCCAAGTTGTCCTTCAAACCAGCTAACTCTGGCTTCCTTTTGCAATCAATGACAAGCGACAATGGAGTGTACAAGCAACAGTTGATGCTTAAACAGCCCCTAGGGCAACCAAACCTCTCAGTGTCTTTTGGTCCATTGCAAAAACAAATTACCTTGAAGAGCAGTGACTTCCAACCTACTGGGGAAAATAGTCTTCACAATTTAAACTGGACCGAGCCAGTGGAACCATCAGCACACATTATCAACTCCGATTTGCGTCAAGAAGACCCCAGTTTGCATTTCCTGTGCCATGTTCAACCTAAATTGAAGACAAAACACCCCGGAGCCGGGCAACAGTCGTATTGTTGTGTTTTCTCAACAGTTACCGCTATCTCTAGCCAACGATCTTTCTGCGAAGTATTTCCCCACAGCCGGGGTCCAGTGTGCCATACTGTAGCCGAGCTCAGCTCAGCTCTTTGGAGTCTTCCTCGTGCCAAAGTTAGGGCGTCTTACCTGATCTACCCTCTGCCCCTGAAATCGGGCAGCCCGTCTGAAAAGGCCAAACTGAAGGCCAAGGCAGGTGGAAAGTACTTTCACCCGTGTCGACCTCATCAACTGAAATCGGAGGAGTTTATCCCAATGGATAGTCCGCGTTTGATTCCACCCATGCGAAGTGAAATGAGAGAAATTGGCCGAAGTCTCGTTTTACAAATTCCAAAACGTCACTTGAAAACTGGGGAGCATTTCACTGTACCCATTCGACTCAAAGAGGCATCGAATATTGTGGAGTTTACTTTAAGGTATGCGTTTAGCAAATCATTTAGTATCTTTGCAAAGTTATAGATTATGCGATAATTATACTATTGTAGATCATTAATAGATTATAATCTCCAATGAGGATTCTACAGAAGAATAAGAGATTTAACCGTCACAAATATGTTAACTATTTATTTATAAGAACATTCATAATTGTTACTTTAACAGAGCGACAATTCCGTCGAAGACATTCGTGGAGTTCGTGCAAGTGACTCTGAATTGGGGCATCAGCTGGGAAATCAAACACCAGTCGATTGAGAACAAAGGCAGCAATATCACCCAAGTGACCGCCAGATTGAAAGACTCATTTCTTCGATCCTCGCCCAGCCGGTAATTTTTTCTTAGAACTTTGAGAGCGGGTTAATTGCTGACTCATGTTCTTCATGTCTGCAGTTTTCCAATCGTAAACTATGAAAGTGATCCATTAGCTGTGTTAAGATTTATCTGTAGTAAAACTAGTGAATACGAACGAACCCTGGAGCTATAAAAATATATTCAATTATTTAATGACAACAGTTTGCTAAATGATTTAACTTAATGACTTTAATTGTTAATAGCAACAGCTTTAATGGTCTATGCAATGCGTTGTATCCAACAAGATCCTTTAAAACAATATGTAACATCTTTTTATATGGCTCCCGTAGGAATAAAACAAGTTTCTTTCTCTGGAATAAAATCGATTTATGCCTTGATGACATCTAATAATAATAATTTGGAATCAATATGTACTAGAAACACAAAGCGAGATGTTTTTATTTGACTGTTTTATCTCAAAAGAGTTGAAATTGAAAAGAATTTTCAATATTGATTTTCTCTTTATTTGACAAATATTCCTTATATTAAGAATTACACGGTAGCCTTATAACAATAGGGACTCTATATAATATTGAAAATAGCATAGATATTGTATATTATATATAGAACTAGATTAGACATCTAAAATATTTCTATACTAAAGTATGTTGCATCGCGT
>JAUZNC010012252.1:0-25540 GCA_034780395.1 Vannuccia rotundouncinata | reverse complement strand
ACATATAACATTCTTTACAGAGTACATTGTGTAACAAATAACATTCTTTACAGAGTACATTGTGTAACAAATACCATTCTTTACAGAGTATAATGTGTTACATATAACATTCTTTTAATTACAGAGTATAATGTGTGACATATAACATTCTTTACAGAGTACAATGTGTTACATATAACATTCTTTACAGAGTACATTGTGTAACAAATAACATTCTTTACAGAGTACATTGTGTAACAAATACCATTCTTTACAGAGTATAATGTGTTACATATAACATTCTTTTAATTACAGAGTACAATGTGTGACATATAACATTCTTTACAGAGTATAATGTGTAACATTTAACATTCTTTACAGAGTATAATGTGTGAGATTTGACATTCTTTAGAGTACAATGTGTGACATATAACATTCTTTTAATTACATAGTATAATGTGTGACATATAACATTCTTTACAGAGTATAATGTGTGACATATATCATTCTTTACAGAGTATAATGAGTGACATATAACATTCTTTACAGAGTATAATGTGTGACATATAACATTCTTTACATAGTACATTGTGTGACAAATACCATTCTTTACAGAGTACAATGTGTGACATATAACATTCTTTTAATTACAGAGTATAATGTGTGACATGTAACATTCTTTACAGAGTATAATGTCTGACATGTCAAATTCTTATAATTACAGAGTATAATGTGTGACATATAACATTCTTTACAGAGTACATTGTGTAACAAATAACATTATTTACAGAGTACAATGTGTGACATATAATATTATTTAAATTACATAGTATAATGTGTGACATATAACATTCTTTCCAGAGTATAATGTGTGACATATAACATTCTTTACAGAGTATAATGTGTGACATATAACATTCTTTACAGAGTATAATGTGTGACATATAACGTTCTTTATAGAGTATAATGTGTGATATAATTGAATTTTTCTTATGCTTGATGTTTATTTTGAGGTTATATCAACACTTATTTCTTTATAACTAAAAATATTTTAAAGGAAAAGTTAATTGGATTTTATTTTATTTTTTTGTATTTGAAATATATTTTCTAATTGTATAAATAATTATTTTAAAAATAAAATTAATTTAAGACTTTTTAAATAGTCATCCAAACCTACATTTTTCAATTTATTAAAATATTTAACACATAGTTTTGTAAAATAACTAAATTTGAATTATATTTCAGATAAATCAGGTATGAGTTATTAGATAGTTAATCACTTTTAACTTTTTCTATGTTGTTTTACATGATGTTTTGCAGCAATTAATTTGGCTTGAGAAATATTTATAGTTTCTTTATATTTGTAATATGATGTGCAGATAGCTTGGTGTTAAAAAATTATCTTAAATAAGAGTTTGGGACGATTTCATTATATTTTTGCTATTTCAATTTTAATATCTCCAATTCATTGAAAATTACGATGTAGATAAACAATATTTTTTTTTAATTTTTGCACATGACGTGTATTGCTAATTTAAGCAAATAGAGTAATGAGTATCTATGATCTCCACCACACCCGATTTCCGGTGCACTGATTCCTGATTCTGGAGCATTGAATTCTACTTTATATAGAATATATTTAAGAGTGATTGTTAATGTTGTACCCTATAGAGTGCATTCGATTTCATAGCTTGCGGTGTATAAAGTGTTTTTATTGTCAGTTTTATTTTTATTCCCTGAACAAAAATTCTTCTCCTATCTAGTCGTTTTATAGACGCTTATCTCTGGTGAACTTAAGTTGAGCTAAAATTAATTTGAAAATTTTAAAAGAATAGTTAATATAAAAAGTAGTTCAACTATTTCCCAATTAAATTATTTTCAGGGAAAGCAGATCCTCTTCAGTTCCTAGTCAATTATTTGGCAGAAAGATCAATTCGAGTCGTTGATCTTTTCCGGATGTTAGACAAAACGAATGTTGGGGAAGTTGGTAGATCCGTATTCGTCAATAATATGAAGGTATATTCAGACAATATTATATTCTATTGATGTGTAAAACACTATATTATTCAACATTGATTAATAACAATATGTATATTAAACTTGTTATTATTAATCATCAAATGAAATGGATCAATCAAAGAGATATCGATACAATTTGAAGCACACTTTAAAAACTATATATTATACAATATTATAATATCCATTATTATTACATCAAAACAATTTTAGTTAAAACCTTAAAAGTTTAGATTTTTTAAATTTTTAATAGGTTTTGTAATATCCACATTTTTGTTGTAAATATTTTACTCTTTTCGAGAAGGCGTATAAAAGCAAAACAACTTGTGAATTATCGCACCAGAAATATTGAGGATTTGTATATACGTTATTATTTATAGATTTTTAAAACAATAAATTCTCTTTAATGTAATTTAGTACATAAAGCAAAATATTTAAGAAAAGAAGACATTATTTATGTATACAATAAATTGTAATTTTAATAATTTTACAACATTCACAATTCTAACATCTAACAAAAGTTTAAATATTTATCTAGTAAATTACTTATTTTATTTGGTTCTAATATATAAACGTATTATAATTCGTTTAATATATATATTCTTTCAGGAATTGAGAGTCCCTTTATCTGATGACGAATTGTGCAACGTCTTTCGAAAGATTGATTATGGACTAACAGGAAAAATTACATATGCGTAAGAAAATCGATTGCATCTAAATCATATTTTCATAAAATGAAAAACATTTATTAACCATTATAACGGTCATTTTTATCTAAAGGTAATAATAAATATTATTTTCTAATTTTTTGGACATTTAAAAAAAATAATATATAATAAACTCTTGAAGTAAGTGAATTAATTGTTCATAGTCAGTATTTTAATCAGTGTAACTTTTAATATATCTCCAGAAAACTGGTTGCTTCTATCAAAGACTATAAGATTCAGTCTCGTTTGGAAGACCGACGCAAGAATAAATCACGTGACCGCGAGCGTGACGAACAGATGCGAATCATGAGACAAATCGGTGCAGTATCAACGTCAACTTCATCAGCCGGGAATGGTTTACGTCCAGAACAGCGAACACGATGTAGTGAAGCATTTCCAGAAATTGAGGTGGAAGCAGGCGATCAGAATCACGAAGACAAATTAGAATCGCGTCGAAGAACAATTTCAGTGGTATCGTTTAAAAAGTCTTCGAGTCCCCAATTAGCGGGAAGTAGTTGGAACAAAGTTTCTCTTGCAAAGACAAACATTCTGGGGCGTTTTACCTTGCCCCGTGATCCAAACGATAAATACAATGTTTGATGTGCTTTCACGTTTGTAAATCGTGTTTTTTCACATGATTAACTTTTTATGTAATTTGTTGAAGTATGTTTAAGTATAATTTAGTTCATAATTCATAATAATTAATATTTGTTTTTCTATTATCAATTTAAGTGAAAATATTTTTTTATTAAATTATTAATCGAGGTAAATTTTTGTGTATATTATTAGTATGGGATCAGTATATCTAGTTCATGACTCATCTTTCCCCCCTACCCCACATTCCCTTACCAAAATAATAAATAAATAAATTTGAGTTTTACATCTAAAAACGAAACAAACAAAAATTTGCTTCCACCCCACACTTTACCCACACGTCTACGCTTTTGAATCTCTTGATGCAGGTTTTAAGCATACATTTTATTCTCTAAATCTAGATCTACATAAACGGTTTCCTTCTCCTTTTTCTTTTTCAGCGTTTTCATTACTAGATATTCCTCTTTATTTATTAATGTTACTGTTTCTTTTAGATGCTTTTTCCTAGGTATTAGTTTGTGCAATTGCGCAGGTGGGAGATATGCATATTGAAGTTCCACTTCCGGAAGAATTTGACTTCTGACTCTTAAGTAATCAGGAGTTGTCTGATGCAAATCCTGAAATAGGTAGGCATAGGAATTATCATTAACAATGTCCCTAAAGAATGTAGTCAGAAATTTGAAATTCCCAGAAAACATTTGTCGGTCAAGTTGTCCAACTTGTGTGGCATCGCCTGGATTTTTAAACATTACCAAGTATTGGGTATTGAGAGACCGAGTCCGCGTTTTACTCCCTTTTTGAAAATATTCTGGCTGATTGTAATTGCAAAGCAAGGTAAGTAATGCAAATTTTTGTAAATAAGAAACTGATGGGGAGTGAAGATTTCGTATATTACAACTTTTAAAGATATATTATAAGGGAATTTGGCAATCAATGATAAAATTTGTATAAATTTGGTAAAATTTGTTAAAACATGCTAATTACTTATTGAATTTGTTAGAATATGCTAAATGAGACGCGTTTTAGAAAACACCTACCTTAGTGTATTTTTTTCATTTTTAGCTAGAGACACTTAAAGTCAAAAAAGTTATTATTTGACGATTTCTTTTTTAGCTTTATTTTCAAAATAATTATGTTTTCATCATTATTTCTAAATATTATATTTTTCTTATGTCTATAAATGTAATTAATTTGTGATAAAAATAACTACTATATTTTGCATTTTACCAAAAAATATATACAAAAAAAGTTTTCATTATTCCATGGTTAAAAAAAATTATTTTCATAACTTTTTTCTATATCAGACATCAACTTAAACGGGTTTTGTACTAAAAAGATTCTTTTCATAGATTTACGGGATTATGCTCACTTATTTTTTGAAAATACTGTAAAGAAAGGGTTTCTGAAACGCGTCCCAAATGTGGACATAAAGAAACCTTTAAAGATATTTAAGGATTTTTAGCAATGATAAAATTTGTTTAAATTTGCTAATGTTATTAAAATGTACTTATAATATTTGTTTAAATCTCTAACATTTTGAAATACTACTATTCAATTTTCAATTAAAGGTAGTCTATTCCTAACAATTTAGAAATCATAGTAACAATTAATCAAATTTTTAAAAGAAAAATCGAATTCAGAAATTGTAACATAGTACTATAGAAAACTTTAAATAAGCCAAATAGATTACTGTACTGCTAAAAATCAAACTATTTGTCAAAATCAATAAGTGTATGTAAGATATCGATAACTTCATGCCAATAGTCAAATCAAAATTCTCCATATGCTAATAGTCAAATCCAATTTTTCTTAAAATTATTGAAATCCATCATTATCTTGAAAAAAATTAATAAGTGCTCGTCCGGTATCGACAATTTATTTATTTAAATTTTTTAATTGAAAATTCGAATTCTCTATATGCAATATTGTAAATATGGTCATTAACATACTGAAATCTTTTACTGTTTTGATAAAAATCAAAGTATTGATAAGACTCATTGAATGACCATCAGGTATCAACAAGTATATTTAATCAAGTTTTTAATAAAAATTAAAATTCTTCACATTCATCCACTATTAGCCAAGTGCATTTACATTAAGTCCTAGCTGTGAATAAATTTACGTGCGTAGGGGGGGGGGGGGATTATTTTGGTTGAGAAGGGTGAGGGGAAATCAAAAAGGATTGTCTCTCAGAAACATTCACTGCAGTCCAAGTTTTTCCATCTTCATTGACCCCCCCTTATTGTTTTTGCAGAGAAGCAAACAAAGTTTCAATACAAACCGTTTGTGCTGTAACAATAATGTGATATAGGTACTGGATAACGCTCGTGTTCTTTGATTTCATCGAAGGAGATTGCCTAAATTTTGTCATTTTTATGGATGTGTTTCATAATTACATACAGTACATGAAAAATTGATCACTGCACACGATATGAAAGAAGTCATCAGCAGTGCATAGTCTAAAATACACAAAAAACCAAAGAGGATGTTCACATTGTTGAAATGTTTTATGGGGCTTGAAATGGTTTTATCTTAATTGAAAGCATGTACTATAAACGTCGAACTGTACGTCGAGAAAAACATGAATCATCTGTCTCAATTGTTGTGTCATTTAAATATAGAAAATTTGTCTTGCATTATAATTGAATACTTATTTTTTACATGCATATCTTTGTGACCATAATGGAAAAGGCAAAAATTTCAGCCCGATATAGGTTTTTAAAAGCTTTAATATGTAAAATGTAAAAGGATAAAGATCACAAAAGATATATTGTTCATAGCTTATATATAGCTTTATCGGCTTGCCAAATAGACGCGACTGCGACAGAGGTAAAATAACAGGTTTCGACCATGGAAAAGCAAAAAGGTTTTCATAAAATATATTGTAAATAATACAAAGGATATGAGAGAGACGTAACAATGAAATAAAATAAGATCAATAACCGTTAAGTCGCCTCTTACCGACTGAAGAAGTAGGGATATAAAAGGAGTAAGGAAAAACTTCAGTAAAGATGAGTGAGAATTCTGTAATCTAATAGTTTGAAAAGTGGTTGACTAAACGAGACCTGCATAAAATTGCATATGCGAAACAGGAGTTAACACGGATTTTGCTAAATTAATGGTAAAACTAGAAATATATAAGAATATGCAGCAATTTCAAAAGGTATTCAAGAAGAAGATCAAAACGATAATCCATAATCAAAAAGTCATCAATTAATATGTTACCACGGACTAGTTAAACGAAGAACGAACCCGGACTTATTTTAAAGTGGGAGCAAGAATTGCACAAAGAATCTGCGAAGAAGAAGGATCACCCCACAAGAAGGCATTTAAAGTTGTATTTAGAGTTTCCATATTTAAAAGTTGTGATATACCAATTAACTACAGACATATGTTAATAGCATAAAAAGCCCTTGCACAGAAATATCTATCAACAACATCATTTTGTCTTAAAGATCAAACTGTTCAATATAGCGAATAGGAGGCGGAAGATGCAGTACTGTGTATTTACGCGAACAAAGTTTGATGTGACAAAAATCCACAATGAATCGTTTATAAAATTCAATGATTACCTTATTCGCATAAAGGCTGTTTTGCTGTTTTTTCAAGAGCTGAATTGCGAATTTGAAAAATTTGGATTGACTATGGCTCCAGGTGCGGACTACATATGTCCGAATGGATTTCGTGGATATACCTACGTATACCTTGTACGCATACATGGATCTTATATATGTACCTACGTGGATGTCGTTTCCGACGATGTGAGTTACTGTTCTTTAGTAAAATTTAAATGTCTTTTGAAGCATTTCCAGTCCTTGACAGCATTTTGTCTTTCAAATATAATTTTATTTTTCGTTTATTGATTTGATTCAAATCTATTATAAATATATATTTATATATGTGTTTATATTGGAATATATAACTGTAAATCTTGTGATTTACTCACTGAATAATACAACAGTTATTACATAAATATTTTTTAGATTAGTTGCAATAATATGAATTTTTCATTTTTAAAGACACTTAACATTTTTATATTTAAAATTTTAATATCGTCAAGATACTCTCAGAACGTTTCTGTATGAATAATATTAACTTATTATTATTCACAACATTTTGTTTTTATGATCAGTTTATTAAAATTTTGCGATGTTTTAAGGATATAGCAACTGACTCTTTTGAGTTTATCTCATAAATACTAGATGTATAACAAATTGAATCCTTAATTATAAGGTATAAACATAACTATTTGTTAATATTACAATTGCTAGTATTCAATAGGTACCATTAAATGCATCCTAGTGCATAGCACACTATTATTGAAGTATTAACAATTTAGATTTTCTAATTTTCACAACTAATTTTGATTAGAATTTAGTATATACTACAACTTTTTACTAAATATTTAGATATTTTAAATTGTTTTGAAGTCATTTTATAATATGTTTATAAATATTTATAATATGATTTTCTCAAGACTGACAGTAAGCATTCCAGGACAATTGTACTCTGGATATTTATCAATATTACTCCAATTTAACTAGTGAAAGATGGGTTGGGTGTATAATGTATGCTGGATATATTCTTGTTAAGTTACATAGAAGGCAGCCTGGTAAGGTTTATATGTACCAGGACTTTTTTCTATATGGCAATTATTGCCAATATCTTATATGTGCAATGCTACATTTAGGAATCTTTAGCAGAGTAGAATTACCTAATATCTTGAATGTACAATTTCCATACTATATAGACATGCATTCTGCCAATAATTTTTTTTAATTTCTGCCAGAAATCTCTGTTAGAGAGAGGCTGACTCTAACTGAGATCTCTAGCAGAAATTTTAACCAATATTAATTTATTTTAACCTTATTAATATTAACATTATAAGAAGTTTTAATGGAAACAGATTTTGACAGTTTTATTATCCAGTTGCCAGAAATAAGAGAAATGCATAATGTTATAGGCAAGGTTCATAATTTTCCAATTTTTTAACACAATTTTATTGGATCTTGAAATTTATACAGAAATATATTAATATTAATAACACCTCCCTCTAAAATTATGAAAAATGAGTAATGAAATATGAAAATAATATCAATAAATAGTACTTCATATAATAGTCTTTGTATTGTATAGTAGGCATTTTAATTCATGTATAAATAAATAATTGTTTAGTCATATTTTTCATCCTCCTTTTGTCAACTAATGTTATAACTGAATAACTCTATTATATATATATTATCAGTATACAGTTTCCTTCAAAATGGCTTGCATAACTTTTAAAAGGATGCTTCACCCCAGATCCTCACCAGGGGACAGCCCCAGGACCCCCCATTCTAGCTTGCTTTTATTACTACATTCCATTTTTTCAAATGAGAAAATTATGAGCCCTGTATTGAATAAGTGAAATATCATTCCTATTTAATTAGGTACCTATTCCAAATAAGAGTGCATAAAATTGAAACTGTTTTTTTCATTTACCTCAAAAAATTCTGCCATCTTTTACAAATTGTGTTATTAAATAACAATAATAAAATAGCTTTATTTATTTTGCATTTTTTATTAATTTATTGTTTAACCTATTACTATAAACATTAAGCTTTTCCTGATGGGGTGATTGATGATTGATACAGTAGAAAATTTGACTCATACAGTGCATCACAGTATGTTATTCTATATTTAGATTAGTAGACTCTGATTGGATTATATTTTATGCACCTTTCCTATACAAGAAATTGTGCCAAGTATTTAATATCTTTTTACCTTCATATATATATTGTCATACATACTGATTACCACATTGATGTTTTATATTTTCTGCTATAATAATGTAAAATTACATTTTTATGTAAACAATAAATTTAACATTTCATATAATTTAGAATGGTGCTATTCTGAATATTTTATATATTGTGCATAATGTACTGTGAGAAAATTTATATTTTTTGTGTAGAAATCTACATACATTTAGTAAAGGATTATATGGTAGATTGTATCAGAGAAACACAATAAAAACATACAGGTAAAATACAGTAAAATAAAGTAAAATTTTACTCATAGTATTTTAATGTTATCTTATTGTATTTTACCTGAATATTGTTATAATATGATATAGTATTTGTATATACATAACTGACAAAATTGTCCAACCTTCTGATACAGTATCAGATAGATACCTAATTTTTCTGCAATAATCCTTATTCTGGCAAATGTTTTATTTTAATCATTTTTATGAATAAAATGTAGAGACCCAAAATGTGTTCACAATTTGCTTTGGTTATTCAACTAAAGGATTCCTGACAACAATCAAATAACCTAATGATTGCATAGTATAAAAATCATTTTCTATAGTCCTCTTATTTATCCTATTTCATTTAAGAATATATTTTTTTCTGTATTATGGTTTTGTTCTAATTTTTAATATTAGGTATATATATATATATATATATATTAATTAGTATATAATTCATTTTATAATTCCATTATGGATTTTTCAAATAAAGGATTATTACTTACAATCATAATTATAAATAAAATTGCTTTATCAATATAATAGTGGGTACATACAATAGAACTACATGACTTATAATCTTATATTTATCCTGCACATATTTATATATGCACATATGGAAAAACTGTGATTTATTATTGTTTTTAAATTTATACGTTTACTATAGTAATATATTATTTTTTATGTTTTTATAATAACAGAAGTTTATAAAATTCAGGATTAGTTTTACAAATATAAAGAACAATGAAATCAACTGAATTTCTCAATATTTGATTATTCATCAGCATGTCCACATATTTTATATAATTTTAAATTAGATGGCAAAGGTGTAGATGTTTTCTGTTTACTTGGAATTCCTGAAACTATCAATGGCACTGACAAATATTTTGAAATTTTCAGAGAATAGAAATGCAGATAACAAGTTTTTGAAATTCTGAAATTTAACATACCCTTGGTAAAAGGTTAAATTAAATACTGGCATTTTAAAAGTTTAATTACATAAAAAGGTATAAAAATCATTCTTATAAAGTCAATTCTTTAGTAAATAGTATTGTTTATATTTAAAATTTAGTGTCTACAAATATATTAATAGTTTATATTAATATATAAATATATAAATATTTTATACAAAAAATCTGTAAAAGCCACATGCTATTAAATATACATATTTATAATTTTTAAGAATTTCAATAAAAATGACCTGCATGGAAACAAGAAATAAAGTATCAATTTTATACACTCATAACAGTCAAGGGCAGATTGAGGATTTTTATCAAGGGGTGAACCACTTTAAATTGTTTACAAATTATAAACCTAACATGTTTTAATGCACATCTCAACTAAATAAGTATATACAGTGTATGTAATGTTTATTCATTTATATACATAATATTATGAAATACCAAAAATTTATAAAAAATATATATAATACCACTTTTAGACCAATATTTAATTTATTGAAAAAAAATCAAACTGTTTCAGTTTTAATAAGTATCTTTTTATATATTTCAAAAATAATATTGCTTTAGTGGAAATTAAATGGTATCAATACCGCTAAATATGTCATAAAATGTTGACCTCCATAAATGAACTTTATACAAAATAATTTAATAAAAAATACTTAATTTTTGATAAGCCTAATCCTGCAGTCACATCTTCACAAGGTATAAACATTTAAAAAATGTTTTTGGATTTTGTTGTTTTTAACAAATAACAAGTTGATTTTTTTTGGAAGTTAAAATTCATTTGAGTATATGCTTGTACAGAAGGGTTAATCACAAATAGTACAAGGAGTAGGAAAAATGGTCAAAAAATGTGTACATACTTTGGCTCCTAACCTTTGATATATTGTTTATGTAGTTATTCTTTAGATCAATCTATAATAAATAAACATTTATATGATATAACATAGCCATACAGCTACATAATCAATACGACATCATGCACATACCTAGGGGGGGTTGTTGGGTGCGATAATTTGTAAGTGCCCTTTTTTTAGATGGCCTGCCCTTTTTGGAATTAAAGTTACACCCCTAATAAATGGATGATCGTTTAGCAAGTGTATCTTCTATGTGTATACCAGAGGCAGAGGAGAGCGCTGCAGAGCATAACAGTGACATACACACACACGAGGTGCTTATACCCATGTTGCTTATGAGGTTGCTTATTATGAGGAGTGAGTGTTCCAGAGATTCTAAATATAGATTATACTTCTTCCATGGCTTATACCACATGCTTACGCACTAAATCCTGCAGAGCACAGAAGCTACAAGGGAGAGTAATGGACGTTGTGTCAGCATATGATGAAGTCCAATCGAGCATATCCGACATGAAGCACCTTCGGGAGTCCTTCAATGAAGAGTTTTCTGTAATATATCAGCAAGCAGAAAGGATGGCTGAAAAGTTATCGATCAGCCCCTCCATTCCATGCTGCACCATTCGTCAAATGAATCAAAACAATGTGCCTGCCACAACGTCAGAGGAGTATTATCGACGAGCAATTGCCATACCTTTACTGGACACTTTCATGTCTGAAATGAATTTTCAGTTCAATGAATTTTCAACACGCATATCAAAACTTTTGTACCTAGTACCATCTGTGTTATGCACTGTCAAAGACTTTGACCTTGATGAAGTCATTCATTTCTTCAAGGACGACTTGCCAAATTCTGAAGTCATTGACCAAGAACTTCGACTATGGAAGAATAAATATTCGGCTTTGGGAGAAAGTGATAGACCTACTTCTTTGGCACAATCAATTAAGGAATGCAACAAGCAAAGATATCCAAATTTGTACATACTTTTAAAAATAGCATGTACACTCCCTGTTACATCTGCTGAGTGCGAACGCACATTTTCCACAATGCGCAGATTGAAAATTTGGCTACGTTTTTCGATGACCACAAAGCGCCTGACATCACTTGCTTTGATGAACATCCACAGGGGACATTCCATAAATTATGATAATGTTGTCAAAACTTTTTTTACCCTGCATCCACAAAAGTTTGAAATGAAAAACCTTTTATAATAGTAACATTTAATGAACTGTTTTGCAAGTATGTTCAAAATATAATGTACAAATGTTTGTTGCAATACACTCTATTTGAATTTATTTCTGTGCCTAAATTGACTGAGTGGACTGTCTGTAATTGACTAACTTTTCTATTTGTAATACATGTTAGTACATAATATTCATTACTTAGAAACTTGTTACTCTGTGAATTTTTAATTTAATTCTAATTACATTTTATAATTATATTCTTATTACATTTTGTTTATTTGATATGGTAAACAATTTAGAACCATATTTGTTATTCTATGTGCATGGTCTTATAAAATTTTCATATTTTATATTAATATGTATTACATTACTGAACCATGATTGTTAATATACACATGACATTACTAGAAAAATATACTTTTTCATTTTTTGTAAAAAAAGAGTAGAAATGCCCTTTTCAGAAAAATCCAACCCCCCCTTACTGACGCCTGTGAAGTATATCATTGTCAAATCTATGCATTATAAAAGCATAGAAAATGTAGTCTAGTATGCACATACCTGTAAAGTAACTTCAACTTCATATTCTTTGCCTTTAGATGTTTGATGACCTTCAAATTGTGAACCACTATAAAGACAAAATGGAACCACTCCTATAGGAACATCAACCGGTTTTAGATCTACTTCAAAAAATCCAAGCATTCTTTATTTTAAAATCATTTATATATATACTTCTTTGAATAACAAAATATGTTTAAAACATTCGATGTCTGATTTTAACCGATTTTTTAGACGAATTTGAAGGAAACAGCAATGGAGCAAAAACACAGTTTTTAAAAATTGCGCTTAATATTCATAAAAAGGTGATAAAAACATGTTATATGTACATTATGACAATTTGCGTTTTTCCTTAAACATTACTAACACAATAACTCCAATTACATTTAAATTATCTTAATTATCTAAATAATCTAAAATTAAAGGTGTATCCAGCGTTTTAAGCAAATATTTATAAATTGATGGAATCTGCTTATAACTTCAAATTATCAAATTACTTCATATTTGCCTATCACGCCTGCTAACAATTTTCAATGCAATAATTTTAGATTGCAGATCTAGTTAAAGTATAAAGTTAAAATATATATAATGCATATGGTTTTTTCTCAAAAATTTAACAAACTGTTACTTAACAAACTATAACAAGATTCATATCGATATATATGTTACATAATTTAACGACAGCTCTTATTTGTACGAAATTACTTTAACGTGCGTATAATTAAGTATGAATGACTTATATATTACTTATCTAGACCAGCAAACTAATCAATCAATATTATATATTTTAATAGGCTTTTGATCACCCACTTTAAAATAAAAGCATAACCTAATATAATTGAAATGCATTAATAACTTCCCTGAATTTCGTATTTATTATTATTGAATCATTGTCAGTTTGCTGGTCTGGATAAATGATTTATATGTCAATATGGTATTAAGCGACTCATTTTTCACATGCTATATGCTCATCCTCCTAGAAATATATATATATATAATACTTATATATATATATAATACTTATATGTCAATCCTATTGGATAATATTTACTCCACTAAAGGATCCTTCCTGCCTGACAGTTATTAGAATCCCGAACCATATTATAAGAAAGCTATATCGCGAACATAAGAAAGCTAGCTATATTTTATACGTAAAATAGTAATTACGTACTAATTTCTCTTATATTCATATTGTGACTTAATACCTGTATTAGGGGCTGTTATAAAATTACGTCACGCTCGAGCGGGCGGGAGGGAAGGGGTGGTGTAAGAACTGTGGAGTGTGGGTGGGGGAGGGGGTACGTATAAGAGGATACAAGGATTACGTTAGTCAAAATATGTGTTTTGAGTTGGATATTATGATGCATAATATGAAAACAGTGCAAACATTATATATAATCGATTTTATACAAATAAATGAAATAGTTTAGTGTAAAAATTATTACTATATGGATAAATTTTTATTGTTTGAGAGTCGAAAAGATGCATTTTATGACTAATATTATTTGATTTTGAAACAGATGGGGGGACCCGGGTTCTCTAAATTAGTAACGAAGTGTGACATTAAAAGGGCTACAAAAGCCTCTAAAAGTGAAACGACATTTCAGAACAGCCCATACTACGTATATTCTATAATATTTCACCATGTTTCGGAACTTGAGTACCTACCTAATTCTTTCTCACATAACTTTTATATTAATCTGTCCCATATTATACTTTCTATCTTTTTTTGTCTTATCCAGTTTTAATTGACTCTTTTTATTGAAAATATTTTATTTTTATATATTTCATATTTAAATAATACATCTCTAAGCTAATGGATATTTGTTAAAAAGCGCAAGCTTTCGGATTTCAACTGTTGGAAAATGAACAACTTAAAATTTATTGAATGATATAATATTTTTATCATGGCAAATTAATCAATGTATAAAATATAAAAAATAAGCTACGCGATTAATAAGAAAACAAAAAATTTTTACACAATATTAGTATAAAAACACAAACAGTGATTGTAAAATTGTTAATTTATAAGCAGTTAATTAAAGTTAAACAGATAATTAAAATAAAATATGTTGAGTACGTGTACTGTTAATATCTATAAATTTCACTCGTTAAGTATAGCAGATTCTTCATTTCAAATTCTGTGGATGTTGATGGCAAAATGTTTTAAAAGGCGTTGTGTTGTCACCGATAAACGTAGCCAAGTCTTATCTTCTCATAGTAAAAAAAGTTCTCTCACATTAAGCAGATGTGACTGGCAATGGACATTTATTTTTAAATGGTATATAAAAATTTGGATATCTTTCATTATCTTATTGTTTAATCGCAATTGTGCCAAAGTAGCAGGATGGTCTTTTTCATCCATGGATGTAAAACTTTCACAGTCGGAGTTCTAGATCAATCACCTCATGGTTCCGCAAGAACTATACTACTCCATATAATTGATCCACATCCCTCAACAGAGAACAAAACATACAGTTCGTACAAGATAAAGGACCTTGGAGGTACGCATCTGGCGAACAGCACATCATGGAAAGCTAGGGTTGTCGGTATATCACTGAAAACTCAACATCCGGTCATTGTTTCAAGGAGAATTTGTAGGTCAGCCATACCAGATTAAATTTTATTGTATGCAGTATAACCACGTCCATTGGGGTGCCTTTGTAGCTTTTGTGTGATGGAAACCAATGGGTGGAGAAATCGAAAAAAGATATTACGCAAAGAATGAATTCGAAGTTAGCGATGACAATTATGAAGAAGGTTGCTTTTTTTTGCTATTTGCTATGACACATTTTTATGAATGTCATCGAAAATTGGTACCTAATATCTGGATGGGTTCCATTTATTACTTCGAAGGCCTCAATAATATGTGGGATGACAAGATAAAAATGCTCATAAGATACATCACGTTTGATTACCTAGTTTTATACATTCCGATTTAGAACACTTCTGCTTTTGGAGTCGTGGCTGCTTTGCAAGTGTTGTTGCACAATGTGTTCAAGAAGCTTCTCAAGTTTTCGATAAGTTTCCTCAAGTATCTAATAAGGTTTTTGTATAATATAGAAATTTATCCATTCATACTGTTTTGTAAGATCGTAATATATATATATATTATTTAGTTATAGCGAAATTGAGAAGAATAATATATTTTAAAATATTTTATCTATATATTCATATAGGTATTCAGTAATAATACCAAAGAATATGAAATCTTAAAGTTTAATTTTATGTTATAAATGTAAAAGTTTTAGTTAGTGTATTTTCTGAAAGAGCTTGAAAGTTTATCTTCTTGATGAAATTAAATATTTATGCTCTATTTTTATGTAAGCCAATAATTATTTTGTTACCAATAATGTTTGAGTTTTCCTAATATATTTGATAACGTTTCATTTATTTTTTTTAATTAGTAAATGTCTAATTACATATATTCAATGTAGCCGATGTATTCGATATTCGTTGTAAGGTAAGGTATACCTATCAAATTATGACGTATATATATTGTCGCAATTGTTTCTTGCTTTGAAGTACGATGAAGTGCTTATTTAACACAATAGTCCACATTTTCTATATATCAGAATTATGTATAGTATAATTCTTGCTATTACGTATAATACAGGTTGGAGTATAGGTTCCCTAACACAAAATAATGTTGTATAAAACTAAAATATAATTCATTGAACGTCTGACAACAACACATTTTGAAAAAATGAAGTTCATGAAAGGTGCTCAAACTTGGATGGCATTTTATCTTCCAACCGACAAACAATACTGATTGACACCTTAAGACAGATATCATGAGAAATATTGTTAACTCATTTCGGATTTTGTCTTTTAAAGATGCAATAGTTCTTTGCTTTTGTGCGAACACTTTGTCCTTCAGGACACCACATATAAAGAAATCATGAGGTGTAACTCTCTGACCTTAAGTCCATAGTGTGGTGGATCTGATTGATGTTGATCCGTTAACTCCTAATAGCATGGAAATACCTTGTTAAGTTTTCACAGAAATTTTGTTCTATAATATAACATTATTTTGGGTTAGGGAACTTATGCGCCATCCTGTATAATGCATGTAATAATTTAATTTTTCTCAATAATATGAATTAAAATCAAAATTATAAAATAATTATTCAACATTTTCTATGAATCAGATTTATACAGATGTTACATTATAATGCAAAAAACTCTTCATGTTTGTTTCTATGCGAATGGTATACATATTTCATTAAAAATTGTACGGCTGGGCGAATTATAGAAGAGTAACAAATACTTATGAGATTTATTTTGGTTTTATATTGACCAGACTGATTAAATATTAACTATATTAATTGGTTTTAAAATTATATTATATAATAAAATTCATTCGCAGGATTTACCATTATTATTTGGTATGTTATTGGAAACATCTACTGATTGTATCACTAGGATCTATTGCGGGAGGTTTTAGAGAGGGAGTTAGACTATATATATATATATATATATGTGTTTATGTGTATGTGAAGAAATTTTGGAATTCTAAATATTTTTTGAATATGTCTACATTTTTATATACCTGAGTCAAATGAAAGAGTTAATTTTTGTGTTTGACATTAATATTCGGGTCTACATATATTTTTTGCTATATAAATAATTTACTTAGAATATTTTCTGAATAGTGTAGGTACTTTACTTCGATTGAAAGAGATACATTTTGCGTTTTTTTGCTTATAGTGCCCCAAATATTGTATAATATGGTTAAAATCCATATTCCTGCTCTCTTGTCACTTAAATTTTTCTATCAAATATGTTATATCTGAAGAGATATGTAAACAATTCTCATGTTCATACAAATATTTCATTTATCTTTACAATATCCATTAATAATATATTTTTTTGTAATATGTGTAAAATGCATTTTTACACATTCTATTCATCTAAATAATTGTACTCATACATCGCCCAATCCTCCCCAAATTTTATTCGTAGGTGTATTATTTGAAGTTTCAATTTAAGATTCAATGAGCAACTCAATAAATTTGAATAATACTTTAGTAATCGATTGCCACTTTCATAAAATACTACAACACCAAATTATATTACCATTTTATGCCACAAGTAGTATATGAATGCGTTATAAATTATTTTATTAATTCTTACAGCATAATTTATATTCATTAAACATTTCAATTAAAATCGAATCATATGTTGCAAAACTAATATAAAATTAGATCTATAGTTTAAATAGAATCCTATTTAATTATTATGTACAACTTATATTATATAGTATTCATTTCAATATTCCGACAAACTTTGCGAGACTTCCCCAAACGCTGTGAGGAGTGTGTGGACAATGACGGGGTCTCTTTGAGATGTAAAATTTACATACATGTTTTTACATTTTAAATACATGGATTTTAAATGTTAAAACAGAACGTGTTTTTCAACTGTGGGGACTCCTGACCCACCCTGTATATATATATATATATCTATATGATCAATAGTATTTTCAGTTAAATATATTTTCAATACATTTTTAAATTGTACAAAATGAAAATGGTACAACGTAGGTATTATGAGAAGAATACGAATGTTTTAAAACTAATAGATATGGATATATAATTTTTTAAATAATAAATTAATGATAGTATAATATGCTCTGTAATATTTTTTAAAACGTACTATATATCTTAAATACAGTTAGGAATAGGAATTGCAACTGACATCATTAGGTCACGTCAGGATGTCTTTTAAATGCTGCTTAAGATTTTACTTAAATAAATAAAATATGTGTAGGATTTATAGGATAAGTATATGATATGTGTAGGATTTATAGGAATAGTATATGATATGTAAGATAATGGACTTTATCGGTCCATTGTGTAAGATTTATAGGAAAATAATTTAAGATGTGTAGGATTTATAAGGAAAGTAAAGATCTGTAGGATTTATAGGAAATGTATGTCAACCGATGTTATTAGTTGATTTTATTATTATTTGTTTTCATTTAAAGAAGGAAGAAATTTTTTTATAAACTAACAAATTGGACGCTCTTTATCTTTCACAATTCATAATATGAACTAGCAACATGATCAATAAACATCACATGAAAGCGCATTTAGTGTTTTGAAATTAAATTTCAATTCATGCCACATGAATATATAATAATCTTTCTCCAAAAATCTCGATAAATGATACTTTTAATTCAATCAAATTTTTCATTACCTAGATTTATAATTTGGTTTTACCTGTAATTTAAAATAGTTTGCAGTTTTTAAGTGCATATTCTTGCGGCTATTTTCAAAAAATCATTTTCTTATATCTCGCACATTATTAAAAAAATTATGTTAACCAAAGATTGAATAAAATTAAAATAATTGTCATTATCCATTACTGGAAGTAAATTCAATAACTTTTTAAATTTTTTTGTAGTTGTGTTCTGTCCATAGGCGAAAAGATGATTGTATAGTTTATAGAATACTATTAATTATGAGAACATGTTAGCAGTTAGCTTTAAATAAACCCGATTATGCTGTTGTATAGTATAATGACTTTTATTTGTTACCTTAATGTTTTTATTAATTTTCAATCAATTAATGCAGAGTTAATAAAACTCCAAATTAAAGGTAAATTTATTGGATAAGAAAGAAAAAGTTGCATTATAACTTTTTGACTTATCAAATATCTAACTTTTCTAATATTAGCACGAGCGAGGTTCTGTAGGAATTAATAAAGATATAATTATTAGTTGTTAATTTCAAACTGTGAATGTCTTAGACTAAAGTCAACAGATTATATACTATTGCTTAGAATCCTATTACAAATATTTAAGAATACGTTTAAGAATAAGTATCTATAATTAAAATGATCTGGTCTCGAAGATGCTTTTGATTCTTAATTAGTACTTTTGAGATCTTGAGATTTTGAGATTTTGAGGGTTATTACAGATTTAAATCCAACATTCTGTCATATTAGATGTTTCAAGAACATTCACAAACGTTGAGGTGTCTCTCTTAATTGTTCTAATTGTAATATAACATCTCATAAAAAGTGTATTAAATTTAATTGTATACTTTAATATTGAGAAATTATTTAATATACATTTGTGAATGTTAACTGTCAACAAAACTCACGTTATAATAATAATTCTTACCTTCTTTGACTCTGTTCCAGTGAACTATCTGAATTATACGCTTTCAATTATGGCTAATTATGGTTCGGCAAATATCCTCTCCTTTTTCATGACGGCGTAACGTATCCTGGCTTTTATCTCAGATTCAGTAAATACAACAAATATTAAAAGATTGCAATTCTTTTGAAAATTATAAAAATATATACTACTTAAAGATAAGCATCGAATTGTGATCAATACATGAAAATATGTATTGTCCCTATAGAAATTGATTATAGGAAATATTAATACAAAATGTATACTTCAAATATCTTTATTTCTAATTTAATTTACCAATCGCAGAATACAATAACTTCTATGTGAAGTCCATTAATCAAATAGTATTTTAGGAATTTCGTCTATAAATTTATAACAATTTTAGAAATATAATAAGCAGTTAACTTCACTTTAACTGAATTTATAAATATCTTCTGTTCTATTGAACATTATTTAAATTATTTTGATTAATAGAAATAGCACATACAGTGACAAAATGGGAGATAATATTTTTTAAAAATTGGATAAATATATAATTTAAACGACAGTTTAATTTTTTTTCAATTTTGAAAGTTTAAAGTTGAAAGTTAAAATGTTCATCATAATTTTTGGAATAATTTTTCTAATACAATACATTTGACTCCAGGATGAGTAAACTGATATTTTCTTTCATTTCACTACTTTTATTTTTGTAATCGTCCTGTCTTCTCCAATGATACAAAGGTTTGAAGCCAAGGATTAATAAGATCTAAAATAATGAGATGATATCTTCCCCTTTTGATAAAATTTGCGTTCATGAAGTAAATGCAACAACTTTTTTATGTATAGAAGATCTGTAAATTATATCATAAATATTTTAAATATCATAAATATTAAAATTATTTATATGTATTAAATAATACTTCGAAACATCACATTTGAAAGAGTTTTCGAAAAATTTAATATCCTATTTCTAAAACTAATTTAATATTAATATTTCATAATAATATTTTTTTTCTAATTATATCCATAAAAACGATTTATTTTTATCTATTTTGTAGGCTTTTTGTTTGATTCTTCGAAGAGTCTGAAATTATGACCGTTGAGAACAGTTTTTTTGATATATTTTGATGACTATAATTTAATTCTCGATGAGTGAATTCCGAGGAAAGAGGTTGAGATAATTCGATGGAATGGTAAAAACAGCTCAACAAAATTATTTCCATAAAGTTACAATTCAATTTTACTGTTTTATGTTTCAATCTATAAGATAAACTTTGATGTTACGAATATTTTCTCTGCGTCAGACGTCTTAGAAATTTTTTACGATTATATTTCGAAACAGAAAACCAAAGTGCCATTTGGGGAAAAATATGGATTTTGAGAGCGGAAAAAATAAAATTATTAAAAATCTTCTACTGAATATTTTAGATTCAGAAAAATTTGCAATGTATAAATTTACACATTTTATCATTTTTTAACTATTATTCTTAATAATTAAAATTCTTATTATTTAGATAGTAAATTAACTGGTTAACTAAATTAGTTAAATTAACATTGAGCCTTTTTATTTGGTTACAGCAACTTAATATTAATACAATTTTGTTTTAGTAATGCAATTGTTGTGACCGAATTTAAGTATAAACTATATATAGGTTACTCAAAGATGTAAATTTAGAAATTTTATTAGAATTCAAAGTTACACACACACTGCAAATAAAATCAAAATATCCAAGTACCTACAGAAATCGAACTTTTAACGAGTTTTATTGGCTTTTTAATGAGAGTACATTTGCCCTCGTATTAATATAGCAAACTGTCTTGTTTGACGGAGTACTTGACGAAGAGTTGCTTCTGTCTTCAAACTGGTCTTTTGTTATCTATGGATTTTGTTACATATTTGAAGTCAAAAACTACTTCAGATGATTCACTTGTAGCTTCCTCCTTATTTGTAAGATAATGTATTATGGTTTTAAAATTATTATCCACGAATACGTTTTATATATTGTATTCGAAACAGCATGTTAACATATACTTAGTATATAGAATATATAAAATAGTTCGGTTTGTCACCCTTTCTCTTCAGAAAAACGGTATTAAAATTAATATTCTGTTATACATTCCAGATAATACACTTTTAATTTTTCTGTGAGCCAAAATATTCTATAATCGAATATTGGTTATTGGTAATTATTGATTATGTTTTATTTTGTTTTTCATATTTGAATTTATAAGTTTTAGTAATAATTTCCGATTATTATATTTTATTTCATATTATATAGGTACATACATATTTTATCATTAGTGACCGTTAGAATTCGACAAGTATTAATTGCCTAAACAAAATTAAAAAAAACAATAGGACCTATTTTTAAAATATTGGGCTCCTGCATCTGCTTTCTAAAAACTTGCAGATATTAAATATAAGTTAATAATATTTTGACTATTCCAAAATATGAAATTCAGGAAAATTAATCAATTAGTGAATCGCTATTTTTTCTTTTTATTCGAAAAATGTTCTGTTGTCAATCTAATCTAAATTTAATCTAAATCTTTTGTCAAGCGTATTTGTCAACAGATATATTTGTATAATAAAATATTTTTGGTTATATATGATTATCGTTACTAGTAGGTACCTAGCATCCATAGTTATAACCCTGCGTTCTACATTACTGTTCTACTATACAAGTTTGAAGAAAATAAGAAATATCAGGAACCTTTGATTGTGAGGTTTGCTGTCTGCAGTCGAGTTGGCTTTGATCAGGGTACCTTCACGACGACGTATAAAAAATTAGGTAAATTAGGGGGAAAATCATGACACAAAAATATATAAAAATGATTCAATATATCAGTTGTGGATACTTCTTCATTAAAATCCAATTTTACTTATTACACCTATATTTATATATTAATTATCTTTACACTTAATTATTTATTGAACGTGTACTCAGAATAGATATAATTGATTTCTGTAGCTTTCACTATTATAGAATTGATGTACTATTCGTTATATAATTTTAATAATTAAAATTGATATCATATAATTTAGCTAATTATCAATAAGAACCCCCGAGATCATTTCCCCCTTCAAGATCATTGCCCCCCCTCCCCTCCGCGTTATAAATATAGATAATAGCCAACTAACAACATACCTCTCCCCTCATGAGGTCTAAATGTGTTATTATAATCTTGCCCGCTTCTGTTCAATCTGACGCGTTTCTGCGTTTCTGCATTCTGACCCTTTCAGCTTCAAATTGGTCATAAGTAAGCTCAAATTAGTCAGCTGACCGTTAACTATTTAAAAAGTAATTTCATATAAGTCAGCGTTGTATTAAAGTAATTTCATATTAGTCAAAGTAAATTCAATTTAGTCAAATGCAATACACATTTTAGGGGTCATGAGCAAGTAAACATCGACTGCTTTAGAATATATATAAAACACAAAGTTCTTCTTCACGGAGGCACATTGAAACATAAGTCATTGTGTGATTGAACCAAAAGAAACATTTCTTATGTTTTTATCTCATTTGTGTTATTTCTGGCAAACCCTGTTCGACTTCATGATTCCAAATACGAATCTGACGTTCGTGGAGAGACACGATCGGTTATTGGGGTGGTTTACGAAATCAGTATTGTATCTGAGGTTCACCTAGACGTCTTTTAATAGCAATATTGAGACAAGATCTGCCATTTCATGGGTATTGAGAAAAGGTGAATATTTTGGTAAAAAATAAAAATCTATCTGATTTCAAAAATGAGGAGAATCGTTATGTGCACCAGAATATTCCACATAGCACTTCCGTGGCTTTATCGTTACCCGACAATATATATTTGCAAATATTTGCTGGTCTCCTTTAGAGGTCGCGAGCTGGGGTGACGTTTTTTATTATGAGTATAGTTATAAATCAACTTTAAAATATTTTTGTTATCTATGTTAATCGTAATTTTAATTTTTTGATATATTTTAGTATTTTATTAAATATATTTTAAGCTCGATAATTATTACTAAAACTATAGTTATAAATTTTAAGTAAAATTAATTCCAACAGAAATTTCTGTAATAAATCAAAGTTGAAATTGACATAAAATATTAAATTTATCAAAAAATACAATATGTTTTGTACAAAATATATTTCACTCTCTTAATTTTTTGAAATACTTTGATAATTAAAAATTTAATATTGGAAATTGTTTACTATTGAATTAGAAAATGGCTTTAGCCCCATCGTCACTTGGTGTAGTTTTATTTATGTATTAGAATAATCTTTTGAATCTATAAATATTAACAACTATAACTAATTACTTTTTTGACAAATAATGACTTCTAATTAGCAACACAAATTTGTGTATCGTGTATATTTATCGTGTATATGAAACTATTATTAAAATAATTAGTTTAAAACTTCTTTTACAGCCATAAATTAATTCTATATTTCTTTCGTATAAAAGTTTGTAGCCCCCCACCCAAATCAGTAAATTGATTTTATTAGATTTTTTAAATTCGTCAATTCAGTAGTATATTGCCATCGGCGACAGGCCCTTCAAATTTTAGTTGCAAATATGTGTTTTTCATGTTAATTATCTATCAAGCTATTAACTAATATTAATAGTGATTTCCATACAGCTGCCGCAATCAGTTCAAGCCGTACGCGACATCAACTTCTTTTTAAAGAGCCTCCGCGATTTGATTGATTGATTTTCTTTTTTAAGTATCATTATATATCAAGTGCTCAGTTTTAGTAACATTTTTATCATTCATCATCAAATGTAGAAATAAAGAAGAACTCAAGAACTCTGAACTCTATATAGACATTTTCGCACAAGAACACACCGCAAATTCTAAAAAAAATAAAAAAAAACATTTAACGAATTTTTTTATAAACTAATCAATCAATTTTTATATATTTTAATAATTAATATCGAAAAATCAGCTTTCTAAAAATGAATGATAATAATTTAAAATATATATTTTTATGAAAAACTCACAATTACTTCGATTCAATTATTACAATAATGCAAATAAACAAACACAAAATAAGTTTAAGTAACTTTGTACAATTTGCTCAAGAAAAAAATAAAACTACTTCTATTCATTGTAACATGTTTTAGAGAACTCTTTATTGGAATTTATGCCGGACAATTTGCATAAGTTTTGTTTAGCTCAGTTTACATAGTTTAGTTTAGTTTAAATTTGTTTTGTTTAATTTAGCTTAGATAAGTTTAGCTTTTTAGAATTGTTTAAAAGTGAAAAATTTTGTTAATTGTGTAAAAGATTAAAAATCGATATTGACCATGAAAACAAACTTTTTAAAGCCCAGTCTATCGCGTCATTTACACTTTCATTCAGATAGATATTTGGTATAAAAGATTGAAATTCGATTAAGTTATTAGATATATTTTATTAGTTTTCAGTTTTTAGTTTTGAGGTTTTAAAGTTTTTAGTTTTTAGTTTTTAGTTTTTAGTTTTTAGTTTTTAGATTTTTGTTTTTAGTTTTTAGTTTTTAGTTTTTAGTTTTTAGTTTTTAGTTTTTAGTTTTTAGTTTTTAGTTTTTAGT